>CAUDMG010000226.1:657500-662500 GCA_958450375.1 Homarus gammarus
TTGCTGCTGGCCCACACTGATTAGTCTTCAATTAGAATATGACTTCTACTGTGTATGAACCTCTGTCCTGCGTGGCAGTGAACAATGACATTACCCACATGAATCTGACCTCTATACATATATAGCTGTTAATGAATATGATGTATTCCTTTGTGTATGAACCTCTGTCCTGCGTGGCAGTGAGAAGTGATACCACCCTCAGTGTCAAGACCTGACTGAATTACTCAAAATAGGCAAACTGTACTCCAAGCGTTGTCAATACATTTGTTAACCGTTTATCTCTCGTTGTTTCTGCTCTCACTCGTTGTCTGCTCCCACTCGTCTGCCTCCACTCGTTGTTCTGCTCCCACTCGTTGTCTGTTCCCACTCGTTGTCTGCTCTCACTCATTGTCTGCTCTCACTCGTTGTTTGCTCCCACTCGCCTGCTCCCACTCGTTGTCTGCTCCCACTCGTCTGCTTCCACTCGTTGTCTGCTCCCACTCATTGTCTGTTCTCACTCGTCCGCTATCACTCGTTGTCTGCTCTCACTCGCCTGCTCCCACTCGTCTGTTCCCACTCGTTGTCTGTTCCCACTCGTTGTCTGCTCCCACTCATTGTCTGCTCTCTCTCATTGTCTGCCCCCACTCGTTGTCTGCTCTCACTCGCCTGCTCTCACTCGTTGTCTGCTCTCTCTCATTGTCTGCTCCCACTCGTTGTCTGCTCTCACTCATATTTGTCTCACCTGCTGGGATCAAGATATTATACTTGTCTCACTTTCTTAGCTCACAAAACTCAATCTCACATCTGTCTTAACTCACAAAACCCAGAAGCATTGTGTGTGTGTGTGTGTGTGTGTGTGTGCATGGTGTGTGTGTGTGTGTTTGGACAACTGTTGAGCTCGGTAGTGTTGCTGTTGACGTCATCACATCCCCCCCCGCCTGACGTCACGCTTCCTGCCAAACTCGCTCTTGGTGACTCAGCTGGTGAACGGAGACGCCGGGGCAGATTTAAATAGGTTAACGGAAATGTGGGGAAGATTTAAATCGGTTAACTTAAATTAAGGGGACTTTTAAAGGCAGTTGACGGAAATGTGGGGAATTTTAAATCGGTTAACGGAAACTCAGCGACATAAATCAGTTAACGGATTTATGTTGGATTATGTTTGGTTGAGTTAGGTTAGGTTATCTTAGTTTAAGTTAGGTTGGGTTAAAGTTACGGTAAGTTAGGTTAGGTTAACTTCGGGGTTATTAAACATAAAGAGTAAACCGTGTTGGGGGGGGAGAGGGAGGAGAGTGGGAAGGAGAAGGAAGGAAAGAGAGGAAGAAGGAGAGGGAGGAGGAGGGAGAATGAGAGGGAGGGGGAAGAAGGAGAGGGAGGAGGTGGGAAGGAAGAGGGGGGTGGGGAGGGAAAGGGGGGTGGGAACTAATCATAACGTGACCCGTTTTTAATGACACCTGATCGTCTACGGAACCTCAGGAACCCGGACCCTGAGATCTGTTATGTCAAGTGTTCACCCAGTCTCTGTCCAGTAGTCACTCTGGCATGTGACTCGTCCACTCATAGACAGATGTCCTTCATGACTTGTTTTTGTTATTTTTACTTGTTTATTCTTGTTGTTTTTGCTTATTCTTGTTTTTATTGCTTATTCTTGTTGTTGTTTTTTCTTGTTGTTTTCGCTTATTCTTGTTTTTTTTTGTTTTTTGTTTTGTTTGTTCTTGTCTTTGTGTTTGTTTTTTTCTTGTTCTTCATTTTGTTCGTCTTCTTCAACCCTTTCTTCCTTCTTCTTCTTCTTCAAACATCTCCCTTTTCTTCATTTTTTTCTGCTCTCTCTCTCTCTCTCTCTCTCTCTCTCTCTCTCTCTCAAGCGGATCCGAATATTTCCCTTAAGCTGCTAGACAATTATGGTGGTCAAGAAATAGCATCGGGATTACACTAAGCTTTGGAGGTGGGGGCTGGGACTTGGAGAGGGTAAGCTGGGACTTGGAGGGGGGAGCTGGGACTCGGAGTGGGGAGCTGGGACTTGAAGGGAGGAGCTGGGACTTCGAGGGGGCAAGCTGGGACTTGGACGGGGAGAGCTGGGACTTGAAGGGAGGAGGTAGGACTTGGAGAGGGTAAGCTGGGACTTGGAGGGGGGTGGGGAGTTGAAGGGAGGAGGTGGGACTTGGAGGTGGGGGGCTGTGACTTTAAGGGGGAGCTGGGATTTGAAAGAGAGGAGCTGGGACTTGAATGGGGAAAGCTGGGTGTTGAAGGGAGAGCTGGTACTTGGAGGGGGAGCTGGGAGTTTAAAGGGGAGAATTGGGACTTGAAGGAGGGGACCTGGGACTTGAAAGGGGGAGCTGTGATTTGAAGGGGCTGCTGGGACTTGGAGGGAGGAGGTGGAACTTGGAGGGGGGGAGTTGGGACTTGGAGGGAGGAGGTGGGACTTCGAGGGGGGGTGGGAGTTGGAGGTGGGGGACTGGGACTTTAAGGGGGGATGAGCTGGGACTTGAAGAAGGGGTGAAGGGGGAACACCGACGAAAGAATCTCTTATGAATCCGGATCTTAGAGTTGGATCCGTCTCGGCTACAAATGATGTTTTTTGTTTATAAATCCGGCTTGTGGTCTGTATGATGGCATCTCTCTCTCTCTCTCTCTCTCTCTCTCTCTCTCTCTCTCTCTCTCTCTCTCTCTCTCTCTCTGATGGCGTGGCCTGTGTGTCTGTCTGTCTGTCTCTCTTTGTTCGCCTGTATGACCGTCCCTCCGTCCGCCTGTCTGTCTGTCTGTCTCTCTGTCAATTGTTCCTACCATCAAACGCACCGGAATCCCCCCGATGTGAAGCCTCTTAATGAACAAGGCTTCCATGGGGCTTCTTCATCCATCTGTGGGCGTGTGATGATGATGTGGGTGTGTGGTGATGATGATGAGTGGGCGTATGGTGATGATGTGTGGTGATGATGATGATGAGTGGGCGTATGGTGATGTGGGTGTGTGGTGATGATGATGATGAGTGGGCGTATGGTGATGATGATGATGATGATGATGATGATGTGTGGTCGTATGGTGATGATGATGATGATGAGTGGGCGTATGGTGATGATGTGTGGGTGTGTGGTGATGATGATGTTGAGTGGGCGTATGGTGATGTGGGTGTGTGGTGATGATGATGATGAGTGGGCGTATGGTGATGATGATGATGATGAGTGGGCGTATGATGATGATGTGTGGTCGTATGGTGATGATGATGATGATGAGTGGGCGTATGGTGATGATGTGTGGGTGTGTGGTGATGATGATGTTGAGTGGGCGTATGGTGATGATGTGTGGTGATGATGATGATGATGAGTGGGCGTATGGTGATGATGTGTGGTGATGATGATGATGATGAGTGGGCGTATGGTGATGATGTGTGGGTGTGTGGTGATGATGATGTTGAGTGGGCGTATGGTGATGATGTGTGGTGATGATGATGATGTGGGTGTGTGGTGATGATGATGTTGAGTGGGCGTATGGTGATGATGTGTGATGATGATGATGATGATGATGTGTGGTCGTATGGTGATGATGTGTGGGCGTATGATGATGATGTGTGGGCGTATGATGATGATGTGTGGGCGTATGATGATGATGTGTGGGCGTATGATGATGATGATGATGATGTGGGCGTATGAAGAGGAAGAAGAAGGGTCGTGGGCTGTGGGCTGAGGAGTCATAAAGTATAGTCGACGCCATATTGGTCGTCCATTTCTCCGTTGTGGGTGAAGTGAGTCAGTCAGTAATATTTTCTCACGACATCAATTAAGAATAATCATGAACCCTTTGAGAAGCCATCTTTGTGTGGTAGGCTGAAAGAGAGAGAGAGAGAGAGAGAGAGAGAGAGAGAGAGAGACTCATGTCAACTGCACACTTAAGACTAGGAAGAAGGAAACAAGACTCCGCGTTTGAAAGACTCTCTCTCTCTCGTGTCGACTCTTGAAGGCTTTTAAACCAGAGCTCTTTTGTGTGTGTGTGTCTGTCTGTATGTCTGTCTGTCTGTCTGTCTGTCTGTTTTAGGTGTATTTTATACCTGTATTGTATGGTCTGTATACATGCCGAGTTGTATATCTGAATTAATATATATTTGTATGATGATTTTACTGAATATCTATCTATCTATCTATCTATCTATCTATTACGAGAAAACAGTAACTGGTCAAATAGGCCCCAGTTCTAAAAGGCTCCAGTTCTAATAGACCCCAGTTCTAATAGGTCCCAGTTCTAATAGGCTCCAGTTCTAATAGGTCCCAGTTCTAATAGGCCCCAGTTCTAATAGGTCCCAGTTCTAATAGGTCCCAGTTCTAATAGACCCCAGTTCTAATAGGTCCCAGTTCTAATAGGTCCCAGTTCTAATAGGTCCCAGTTCTAATAGACCCCAGTTCTAATTGGTCCCAGTTCTAATAGGTCCCAGTTCTAATAGACCCCAGTTCTAATAGTCCCCAAGTACTAATAGCCCCAGTTCTCTAATAGACCCTAGTCCCTCAAATAGACCCCAACCTAATCACCAGGAGTGGCCAACGTCCTAACGGGGTTCACCTGGCCATTACGAGTGGCCCCAGTCCTCTGTGGGTCCGAATCCTCGTTGGGTTCATGCGTGAAGGATTCATTTAGACTGGGTCCGGAACAGATGACTCCATTTAACCTTGAAGAAAAAATAATTCAGAATTTTACATCACCGTATGACAGTAATAGCGAACAAACATGGCGTCAAAACAACACCAAGACTCTACCGTAACCAAAAATGGCGTCGATATTGCACCGAGACTGTACCGTAATGTGTCTGACGGTGGTTCGAACGGCGGTGTGTGGTTGTGTCGTCAAGTCCCGAGTCAGTGTGTGTTGTCGCCACTAAACTTGATGTAAGTCTTAGTTTCCTGTGTTGACTCATGCAGGGTCGTGATGAACAAAGGGAGAGGGGGGGAGGGGTGAGGGAGAGGGGTGAGGGGTGAGAGAGGGGGGATAAGGGGGTGAGAGAGAGAGGGGGAAGGGGGTGAGGGGGAGGGGGGTGA
>CAUDMG010000226.1:667500-732500 GCA_958450375.1 Homarus gammarus
AATAGATAGTAGTAGTGGTTGTAGTAGTAGTAGTAGTAGTAGTAGTAGTAGTAGTAGGCGAAGGTGTGGCTATTGGGGGAGGCTGGAGGCCACGTAAAAAAGAAAGTAGTAGTGGTGGTGGTTTTAGTAGTAGTAGTAGTAGTAGTAGTAGTAGAGTAAGAATGACCTAAGACTATTTTCTACACAAAGGAGTGAATGACATACACTATGCACTTTGGAATTGACTTGAGGGACTTACTGTAAATGCCTTAAGAAGAGTGGTTACTGTAAATGCCTTAAGAGGAATGGTTACTGTAAATGCCTTAAGAGTGGTTACTGTAAATGCCTTAAGAAGAGTGGTTACTGTAAAGCCTTAAGAAGAGTGGTTACTGTAAATGCCTTAAGAAGAGTGGTTACTGTAAATGCCTTAAGAAGAGTGGTTACTGTAAATGCCTTAAGAAGAGTGGTTACTGTAAATGCCTTAAGAAGAGTGGTTACTGTAAATGCCTTAAGAAGAGTGGTTACTGTAAATGCCTTAAGAAGAGTGGTTACTGTAAATGCCTTAAGAGGAGTGGTTACTGTAAATGCCTTAAGAAGAGTGGTTATTGTAAATGCTCCTCTGTAACCTCAAGGCATTTATCTCGGCATTTTAGGGCATTTAGAACCGGCTATTAATTCTGAGTGACTAATGTATACAGTAAAATCCTCTCAATAGCGGACTTCTCAATAGAATAATGGTATATAATAAACCCTCTCAATAGCGGACTTCTCAATAAAGTAATGTATACAGTAAACCCTCTCAATAGCGGACACCTCAATAAAATAATGAATACAGACTAAAGGATATAAGGATAAATGCTGCTTTTATATAGATCACAGTAAACCCTCTCAATAGCGGATATTCTCATTAACAGAATCCTCACCAATAATGGACAGGACTTGCTAGAATTAATCCGGTATTGGGAGGGTTTATCTGTGTATATTCTGTTATTATATTTAAACAACAAGCAAGGCGATGTTTTTAATTGAATCTATTTATTTATTTATTTATTTTTTTTGGAGGTTCGGGGAACATTTTTAACATCGGTTGACTCGTATATGTAATAGGGTGGGGTGAGGGTGGTTGGAAAGGGGGGGGGGATGGTAGGGAGGTGGTTTGGTAGGGGGAAAGGGGGTTAAAGGGGAAGGGGAGGGAGATGGAAGGGAGGGGGAGGAAGATGGAAAGGAAGGGGGAATGGTAGGGAGGGGGATGGAAGGGAAGGTGGGGGGGGTTGGAAGATGGAGGGAAAGGAGGGTGAGGGAGGGAATTTTAATTACCTGGACCAATCTTTACCTCAATATACCTGTAATTAACCCCAGCAATGATACTCAAGTTTCCGTTTAAAATTTCCCTTTCCTTCTGATAACGAAATCCATTATAACGAAGAACTGTTGTTGGCTGTTGTAGGAATTTCATTATTGTAGTGAAAATCTAACTCGTGTGATTATTATTTTTTTGTCTTTCAATAAATGAATTGATTTTACCTTTTTTTTTTAATAATACCATCAGTAGAAACATTAATCTCAATTTATCTCTGAACTGTTTATAATTTGTTAAGTTAGTAAAGAATAATAGTAATTTGTTAAGCGCTATTTTGGAGAGAGAGAGAGAGAGAGAGAGAGAGAGAGAGAGAGAGAGAGAGAGAGAGCTAATTTTTACATGTCCTGCGGGAATTCAGTGACTGGTTTAGTTAATTTTTTGGCGCGCAATGGGATTATTAACTGACTTGTTTTTGTTTTGTGGGCGCGAAAAATGAACAGCTGATACACTCTTTTTGGCGCGCAACGTAAGCTCAGCCCTGAACTGCGCATGCGTCAGCCAGCCATCATCACCATCATCATCATCATCATCATCATCATCTGGACCAATAGAAAAAGAGGTATTGTGATAATGAGTTTTCTTATTGGTCTCCTTACAAGTGGACACAGTATTAACGGAATGGCTGGTGTCATGTGAGCTGAGGACGAGAAGAGGAAGAAAGGGGAAGAGAGGGAAGAGGAAGGGCAAGGAAGAAGAGGAGGAGAAAGTGAGAGGAGGAAGAAAAGGAAGGGAGGTCATAGAAGAAGAGGAAGAGAAAAAAAGGGGAAGAAGTGGAGGAGAGAAGAGAAAGAATGGGAGGGCATTGAAGAGGAAGAGGGAAGAATGAGGAAGAAGGGGTAAAAGAGGAAAAGAAGAGGAAGAAGCAGATAATAATTTGGTCCCTTATGTTGTTTCTTGTTTTTTATCCTCTTATATGGTTCATCATCATCATCATTATTATCACTATCATCACCATTACCCCTACCACCCCCTACCACCACTACCACCATCACCACCCCCTACCACCACCCCCACCACCACTACCACCATCACCCCCCCTACCACCACCACCCTACTACCACCACCCCCCTACCACCACCCCCCCCTACCACCACCCCCCCTACCACCACCCCCCCTACCACGACCCCCCTACCACCACCCCCCCTACCACGACCCCCCTACCACCACCACCCCTACCACCACTACCACCATCAGCGTCTCTATACCCACGTTTATTAAGGGAAGTTAATGCGAGTCACGTACTGTACTAAGTAAAGCTGCAACACTGAGAAGCGGTTCTGTTAACCTCACTTAAAAAAAATTATTAATGAATTTGTTTAATTTTTTGGGTATAAATTGTTAGCTCTTATCCTTTCCTCTCCTTCCTTTTCTTCTTCCTTCTTTTAATCCTTAGTCTCGTTATTCTCTTCTTCCTCCTCCCCCCTTCTTCCTCCCCTCCCTCTTCTTCCTCCCCCTCTTACCCTTATTCTCGTTATTCTCTTCTTCTTCCTCTTCTTCCTCCCCCTCTTACCTTATTCTCGTTATTCTCTTCTTCCTCCCCCCCTTCTTCTTCCTCCCCTCCCTCTTCTTCCTCCCCTCTTACCTTATTCTCGTTATTCTCTTCTTCCTCCTCCTCTTAACCCTTATTCTTATTATTCTCTTCTTCCTCCTCCTCTTCTTCCTCCTCCCCTTCCTCTTCTTCCTCCCCCTCTTACCTTATTCTCGTTATTCTCTTCCTCCTCCTCCTCCTCCTTCTTGCCCTATCCTTCTACCCCCCATCATTCTACCTCAACCAAAGACAAGTTAAATTCACAAAAAAATGGTTGTTAAAGATTTGGGTTGATTCGAATATGGTTAGGTTAAGTCAGGTTAGGTTAGGTTAAATCAGGTTAGGTTAGGTTAAATCAGGTTAGGTCAGGTTAAGTTAGAAATGGCTTAGGATAACTTTAAATCGGCTTAATTAAGGTCAAATTTGAATAGGTTGGTTTAAAAGCGAATTCATTACGTTAGTTTAAATGGGTTTACATTTAGTGTTAACTATAAAAATAAACCATAACTCGTATATAAACTTAGCGTGGTCAGTACAGTTAGTTTTACTCACCAAAATACTCACGGACTGTGCGTATCTCAGTCCTTGATAAGTAATTCCTTGAGTTTATGAAAGTTTGTTATATTATTGTCGTTGTAATATTGTTAAAGTTATCGTTTATGAGAGTTTGGTGTTGAATTGTCGTCCAATAGCGTTGAAAGTTATCATTTATGCCTGTGTGTTATTGAAGTGTCATCGAATAGCGTTGAAAGTTATCATTTATGCCTGTGTGTTATTGAAGTGTCATCCAATAGCGTTGAAAGTTATCATTTATGCCTTTGTGTTATTGAAGTGTCGTCCAATAGCGTTGAAAGTTATCATTTATGCCTGTGTGTTATTGAAGTGTCGTCCAATAGCGTTGAAAGTTATCATTTATGCCTTTGTGTTATTGAAGTGTCGTCCAATAGCGTTGAAAGTTATCATTTATGCCTGTGTGTTATTGAAGTGTCGTCCAATAGCGTTGAAAGTTATCATTTATGCCGTGTGTGTGTTATTAGTTAATAGTGTCGTCCAATAGCGTTGAAAGTTATCATTTATGCCTTTGTGTTATTGAAGTGTCGTCCAATAGAGTTGAAGGTTGTCATTTATGCCGAGCGTTGAAAGTTATCATTTATGCCTGTGTGTTATTGAAGTGTCGTCCAATAGCGTTGAAAGTTATCATTTAAGAGAGATTGTTGTCTAAATGTCGTCTTAATATATCCAAAGTTATCGTTTTGTCCCCACTAACACGACAACACAGCCTCCCCCAGCTACATAAACTCACTTTGTCATTATACAGTACTTCAATATAATGGAAGTTCCTACACCAAAGATAAACAGGAACTGGACACTAATAATTATCAAACAAAAGGACAACTTACCTCTCCTGAATAATAAATGTTGTTGTCAAGTGTTGGTCTAAAAATTCAGTGAGCAATGCTTCTTCATGACCTTGGACGTCTTAATGTTTGTAAATACCACAGAAGACAACATTTACTTGATCTATTTATATGTCTATTAAGGATCTTTCTCTGCCATTGTCTCTGTATATAAGGGATCAAGGTGTTTATTTAAGTGGAATTAACCTTAAGTGGTATATGTTAGTTGTGTATTGTTGATGATTGATTTGAAACACAAGCTGATTATTTTAAGTTTGTATACTGAATGAATTGTTATATATAGAGTGTGGGAGTTTATGTGGAGACTGAGATTCATTCATTTCCTACACTGTATATGTATGAATGTTTTAAGTCGAAGATTGTAAGGAAATGCGTGTGGGGTATTTATAATTGTTTTCTTAATGTATAGCACTGTTTACATTTTCTTGTTTATTGTTTAATTTACCCTACTTTGAGGTTTGTTTATATATGCAGAAGTAGGAGGGAATTGAAATGATAAATAACAAGAATTAACACACTCAGCTACCCAGGAGTGTGTTTGTGTGAAGTGTTCGTAGCGAGTGAAAACAATATATAGACCGGTTTACAACGGTGTCTCAGCGTGTGGGTGTGCGGAGGGGGGTGCCGCAGGGTAGTGTTTTAGGACCGCTAGTGTTTCATATTATACACCAAGGGGCCGGTTCAGGGGATCGTAGTGGATAGGATACTGTGTGTGTGTGGGAGGGGGGGATAAAAACACACACACACACACACACACACACAGTAAACACCGTCACTGTATACTCGTACAAAAGATAAAGTACAAATACTGTTTTTATATCAGCTTATTATTTTTCGATGCAAGAAGCCTGTTAATGTAGGTACGTTGTCTCTCCTGGGAAACACAAAACCTCCGACATTAATGGAACAATCAAGAGACTGTTGATTGTACTGGGAACAGAAATTCTCCCTTTGGTCTACCAGTACGTCAAAAAAATATAATTAAACGTTACTTAAAAAACTGAATTAATGGCGGTATAGACATGAGTGCAGTGACAGTATAGACCTGAGTGCAGTGAGTGCCTCTCCTGGTGGGTAAAGGCAGGTAGGAAAAATAACTCAAAACCATTAGTATTATTCTCCTCCTCACAACATAAACAAGTAAAAGCAATTTGGTGCCGGGAGAACATACAGGTGATGGTCTGGTGTGTTGTGGTGCTCTCTCTCTCTCTCTCTCTCTCTCTCTCTCTCTCTCTCTCTCTCTCTCTCTCTCTCTCTCTCTCTCTCTCTCTCTCTCTAAACATACTCCCGGGAAAATATTTGCATAAGAAAGAAAGAAACTCACGCACTCACTCACAACATTCAAGTGATCTTCCTCTGATTCCCTAAGATTGTCTGAGTGTTGTAAAATGTATTCATGTATTCATAGTCTTACATAACATATTAGGGGGACAGAAATTCTTTACTTTTTATAGAGGAAATTGGTTTAATATTATTGTCTTTTATTGACGTTGTTGGGGGTTAAGAGATTTGTGTGGTATTTTATGATATTTTTTTTAATCTATATTTATTTTTATTTATTTTTTTTATTATTTTTTCGATTTTGTTTACTGTATTTTTTTATTTTTTATTTTATTTTTTATTTGTCGATTTTATTTACTCTATTTTTATTGTATTTATTTATTTACTTATTTATTTTTTCTATTTTATTTATTTATTTATATTTTTTAGAATGTGTTGACAATGTTTTAAAGGGCCTGTGAAAAGTATTAACATGCTCAGGATGTTTCATACGTGTTTGGGTCCAATAACCATTTTTTTTATTATGACCCCATTGTTAGTGAGGTCATGTGCTTGAGGCCATAAACCCCGCACCCTCATTTGTACAGGTTCATCACATATAATAAATAATGGAAGCTCCTTGAAATCGCGACCATCACACCACATGACACTAACATAACCTATCCTGACCCAACCCAACCTCCTCACTTATACAGGTTCATCTGCTTTAGGTTAGATTAGGTTAATCGAATCACCTGAAGAATCTCCACGCTGGATTAAACACCCTAACCTAACCTAAGGGGGGGGGGGGTAATATTCAAGTGACCCGTGGCATCAATAATTAACTCAATTGGTACAGGTAGACAGACTTAATTATTCATGGTGCGTCTCTCTCTCTCTCTCTCTCTCTCTCTCTCTCTCTCTCTCTCTCTCTCTCTCTCTCTCTCTCTCTCTCTCTCTCTCGGCTGATTATGTTTTTATTTCAATTCCGTTGTAAAGAAATCTAGAGTGAGTGACGGATAGTGTTGTGGTGCTGGAGGACAGACAGACAGACAGACACATAAGAGAGAGAGAGAGAGAGAGAGAGAGAGAGAGAGAGAGAGAGAGACGTATACATATGTTGTTATTATCCCCCCCCCGCCGATGGACCAACAGCGGGTGTGGGTGTTTTTAAAGACGATAGAACAGTTTGTTGGTTCATTGCTTCTGTCCTCACTACAGTGGCCTTGTGACTGGCCGGGGGGGGGGGGGGGAGGGAGGGAGGGAAGTGGAAGAGGGAGGTGGAGGATTACAGGAAGGAAGGGAAGGAGAGAGAGTGTGTGAGGGAAGGAAGGAAGGAAGAGAGAAATGGGATGGAAGGAGGGAAGAAGAAGGGTAAGAAGAAGGGGAGAAAAGTGGGAATGAGGGGTGGGAGACGAGGGAGGGAAGGGAGGGAGGGGAAGGGAGAGTAGAGGGAGGTAGCAGGTGTCTCATACATAGATGCAACAAGTTGGAGCTGCCACCACAGTATTACGGGCCGTGTGCAGCAACTCTTGAACCCTAATGTAAAGCCAACCCAACCCAACCCAACCCAACCCAACCCAAGCAAAGCCAACATCGATAACTTCAGACATTTACTTCACAAACTTACTTCAGAAACTTCTAGTCAAGGTTTCAGATGTAAAAGACTAATACATTCGTTCCTACAAGAGGGGTAGAGGAGAGAAGTGTCTTTTGATATGTATTCAGTAACTACAGCTACAGTTTGTGTGGTAGGAAAGATCAGGTGCATTATCTTCTGTTTTGAAAAGTAAACCTCTAATCAGGTAGCTTTAGTACAGGTAACATAGCTTGAAGATAGTAATAGTAGTAGTAGTAGTATTCAAGAGTTCTTAAGTAGTAGTAGTAGTAGTAGTAGTAGTAGTAGTAGTAGTGGTGGTGTGGTTCCTGTGTGAATAGTTGCAATACGTAGTCGATAAGGAATGCTCTTGGGTAGTAATTTTGTACTCAAGACCGGCTGCAAGTGTGTGTGTGTGTGTGTGTGTGTGTATTGTTATTGATAAATATGTTGCATGTGTGTGTGTCTTATTATTGATGGATATATTGCGTGTACACTATATATATATACGTGTGTTTGTGTGTGGACATGCGAGTTGTGGCGGGTGGTGGTAGTGGTGGGAGGTAGTTGGGGTGGGGGGTGGGGGGGTCATATAAATTCCTCAACTCACCTGACCTGCTTTTGTACGATAGATAGATAGATAGATCGATAGATAGATAGATAGGTCTAATTTTTGGTGTCCCTATAGCAACCAATACCATTCGTAAAACTGGGATGAATTTTGGTTGTCAAGTGAATCATGACGCTAAATTCACAACCATATTTTTATTTCCACCTTCTCTTTTCAGTATATTGGTTGTGGTAACTCTCAAAACACTCACTGATAAATGTGTCTGCTATCATTTTAATTACCTATTGTAGTGTTATAGCGAAGGAGAGTTAGTTAGATACGTTCTCACATCACAAATACACACACACACACAAACGGACGGACGGACCTTCATCCTCTCTCATTCTGTATAAGCGTTCGATACATAAAGAGCTCAATGCCTTTTATGTGACGGCTATTTGCACATTCATAGACAATTCCAACCCAGCAGTGGAGAGAGTATTTATGAGGCCCCACAAATTCCATCCCATCATTTGCAAGATTCGTCGTCCTGAATAACTTGACTGACTTTGAGGCCGGATTTTCGTAAGTTCGTATGGGGATACTCCAAAAGTTCGTAAGTTGGGGAGGTATTCAAATGTTCGTAAGTTGGGGAGGTATTCAAATGTTCGTAAGTTGGGGAGGTATTCCAAAGTTCGTAAGTTGGGATTTTCGAAAGTTCGTAAACAAAACAGCATGAAAATATACTGTGTCTTCTTCCATTATTGTATATACAGAATAATAATTGGTGATAGTTAAGTGAACGTTATCTAGTTAAGGTAGAGTTTTGGTGCTGATTTGGGATGTAGGTGTTGTATTTTAACGTAAGATGGTGAGTTAAGTTCATTCTGATGTGATAAGTTAAATGCAGTCTGTTATCGTAAGTTAATCAGTTAAGCGTATTCTTTTATATTAAGTTAATCAAATTAGTACATTCTGTAGAAGTAAACCCATGAATTAGGAACATCTTTACACATCTTGACTTACGAGTATATAATCACCATAAGAAACCTTTGTACAATCTAACTCCCGGGTACCGACGCTCATTTTTTTTCCCTTTGGTGTTGTTTACGTCGAGGTGGAGAAGCCGTCGACGCACCTATACCGTACCCCCCAGACCCGTGTGTCGTTAACTCCTGGTATGCGGAAATGGTGGGCAGTATTTTTAGGTTGACTTCACGTGATAATTGAACGACTTTTTTCTCCACTTCACCCAGTCACCACACTCGCCCTTACCTGCACCGCCACCCCATTCCCCTCCACCGCCCAACCCAGCCCCGCCCCGCCCAACCCAGCCCAATCCAGCCCAGCCCAGCCCAGCCCCGCCCAACCCAGCCCAGCCCCGTCATTGCTTCTTATTTAGTCCACTAACCTGTTCGAGGGATCAGTTTGTTAGCTTAACAGTGTCACGATACTAATGTTTGTGGGGAGGAGGACTGTGTGTGTGTGTGTGTGTGTGTGTGTGTGTAAAGACGACGTTTATAGTGTGGTCATGAACCCCCAAAACTCTATGTTGAACTAAATACTAAATTTTATCCCCCTGTCTTATATAGAGGTCAGCTATCTGTATATACATATGTTTTCCTTCTTTCTGTCTATTTATCTGTCTGTCTGTGTTATCTAGTTATACATTTAGCTTCTGTCTCTCCATCTGTGCTAACCCTGATCTCCCCATCTTATGAAAAGCTGCAGATGCGGAAGGTAACCAAGTTTTGCCTGCATGTCCCCTGAGCCTTGAGCTAATATCCTGTTGGAATTTGGCTTAATCCAACGTGTCACTTGGGAGTTATGACTCGTGAGCGTAAAGCGACTTAGCGACGGATGAACTGGGGACTGGTGCTCTGTTTCGTCCTCCCAAGTTTGGGTATTTTCTCGATGGCTTTAGGATAAACTTTATCTTAACTTATCCTAATCTGCCCTAACTTATCCTAATCTGCCCTAACTTATCCTAATCTGCCCTAACTTACCCTAATCTGCCCTAACTTATCCTAATGTGCCCTAACTTACCCTAATCTGCCCTAACTTACCCTAATCTAATCTTGATTTGTTAGGGACACTCATCCTCTTCTCTCATCTCCTCACTTTTCATCTCTTCACACACACACACACACACACACACACGAGAGAGAGAGAGAACGTGAGCGTCAACTAGTTATCACCCCTCACTGTCGTCTTTTCACGTTCAATCAACACACATAATCCCTTCTGAGAAATTCTTGCAAGTTGACTTAAGGAGAGAACTACGTGCTTAACAATCCCGGGTTCATCATTACCGCCAGAGAATGAGGTTAATGCGTGCGTGCGTCACTCTCCGTTGTCATGTGACCTGGACGCACACAAGCACGCACGCATGCACAACAAGAACACCCCCACATATCAATACATTCAGTCATCCATTGAATTTTGATCTATTTGTGAGTATGTATGAGGAAGCCGTATCTCTAGCGACTAGTATGTGCGTCATTATGCGTCATCTGTTTTACCTGACGCACGCACGCATGTACCTTGTATTCTTCCGGGTATTGGTTCCTGTCTTAAAACTTAAAGATTTTAATGTTGGAAGACTACAGAATTTTTAAGAACTTTATTTATTGTACATTGTTATTATTATTATTTTTATTATTATTATTATTGTCATTATTATTGCTGTTATTATTATTATTATTATTATTATTATTATTATTATTATTTCATTCGTTTTTATGGGAAGGAACAAAAATTCTTTCCCTTAAAACAAAACCAAAATCACACATATAAAAAATATATATATATCAGTGTACATTTTTCAGCAGGTTCCTTTATATTGTACAGTAAAAATAACACCCATTCAAAAAAATCAGTGTCAGACGATATTTCATTTTTTTTTTCAATATTTTTCGTTATATGTGTTGACCTAAATCGATACAAATATATGTGTGTGTACCTGAATGTATGTTGGTGATGTATGGTTTCTCACACACACACACATACACACACACACACACACACCATATATCAATACGTTGAGAACTAGCCGCCAAAAAAAAAAAAAGATGGCGCTGAATTTGTGGATATGATGACGCGACCACCTTGACAACCAGCAACCAATCATCTCCCGGGAATTATTACGGTTGCTAAGGACGCCAGAGATGGGCCACACAAACAAAGGCTCACCGCGACTGTGTGAAACAATATGACACAACAGACGAAGGTTTATGACAATTCTACCTAGGCAACACAAGTTATATTGATCATTTCGAAATTTATCGGTCATATCTGTGAAGTACGGGGCGTTATTATGAATTCGCGGGGACATTGTTGTTTTCTGAATATTTGACATTTGAAGTGTGTGTGTGTGTGTGTGTGTGTGTGTGTGTGTGTGTGTGTGTGTGTGTATATACAGATTTTAACAGTGCTTATATGACCTCAAAAAATCACAGTGATACCAACTTTGAACCCTTAAACTGACTCCTTAATACCAACATTGCAAGAAAACACTCCAAAATATCCTTCCTTCCTTCCTTCCACAAGCAGACCATTACCCGGGAAAACTAAGACACTGAACTGGATAAAAAGTTAATATAAAACTGTATCATTAGTAACAATAATAAAAAAAAAAACCTGACGGGGAAATTCTTTTTGTGTCACTGTCATCATCCAAGGGGGACATTTTTTTTTTCCTCATCTTGACAATAAGGAAAACGGCGTCACCAGACAGGGAGGAGGAGGAGGGGGGGAGGGACTCAAGAAGTTATCACATTACCCACAGAGCGTCAAAAATAGGTCCTTAATGACGTTTGATAACCTATTTTTTTCAACACAGCAGAAGGGGTAAGGGGTAGGGGGGGGGAGGGAGGGAGGGAATCTTATCATTATGGAAGACGTGATTGATTGGATTCTCAGGACACTGTAAACAAGAGATGGTGGTGGTGTTTACGTGAGAGGAAGATATTGTTTATGTGGGGAAGATGTCATTGTTTACGTATGACGAAGATAGCATTGTTTATATATATTTTCCTTGGATAAACAAGTAATTAAAATGTTTGTGTTTACATTTAATGGTCTTTTAAGCAAATAATATATTTCAACGATGTAAACAATGTACCAAGATGTCCCAAACAATGTAAACAATATACCAAAATGTTCCAAGCAATGTAAACAATATACCAAGATGTCCCAAACAATGTAAACAATATACCAAGATGTCCCAAGCAATGTAAACAATATACCAAGATGTCCCAAACAATGTAAACAATATACCAAGATGTTCCAAACAATGTAAACAATATACCAAGATGTCCCAAACAATGTAAACAATATACCAAGATGTTCCAAGCAATGTAAACAATATACCAAGATGTCCCAAACAATGTAAACAATATACGAAGATGCTCCACGTACTCCCTCAGCTGTACTCATTGTCCTTTGAGTACAATCTTATCACAGATGAATGACTCAGGTGAAGGACTCTAGGCCGTACTCTTGATGTTATTACGTGTGTGTGTGTGTGTGTGTGTGTGTGTGTGTGTCTGTCATAGATAGGCTTAAATTACGTAGGTATAGTGCATTAAACATTGAGTGCACTACAATGTTGAGTGCAAGTGTGTGTTTGTGAGTGCGTAATGAATAGTACTGACTAATGCGACAAGAACTTGGTTGAATGCCGCACACTGTGCAATGAGTGCAACAGGTCGGTACATTGTGCAACGTAAACAGCATTGTCCCGTGTGTGTTTGTAGAGGAGTGTAGCGTGTGTTTGTACGTGTGATGATTGTGTACCCACCCCCAACCATCTCTCTCTCTCTCTCTCCTCACATTCTTGTCTGAAAGAGTAGATATAAAAGTGAAGAGAGAGGAAGAGAGAGAGAGAGAGAGAGAGAGAGAGAGTATTTCCTACAGCTCATAAGAAAAAATTTACCACAAACATCATTTTTATTTTCCTGTTTTCTCATCACCTTTTTCTCTATCTCCCACAGGTAAGGTCAGGCCAGGTCACGGCCAGATGACCTGTGCTGGAAGTAAGAGGCGAGGTCATCATCCCCCTTAGTTGACGTCGCGGGAAAGGTCATGTAAGGTCAAGAGGTCATCTGTTTGGGTCATAAGGTCAGGTGCGGGGTCTGTGTTCCTTTAATGAGTCAGTCAGTCTCTCACCACCCAACCACCACCACTACTACTACTACCACTAGCACCACCACTACCACCACCACCACCACCGCTACTACCACCACCACCACCGCTACTACCACCACCACCACCACTACTACCACCACTACTACCACCACCACTACTAGCACTACCACCACCACCACCACCACCACCACCACCACTACTAGCACCACCACCACCACCACCACCGCTACTACCACCACCACCACCGCTACTACCACCACCACCACTACTACTACCACCACTAGCACCACCACCACCACCACTACTAGCACCACCACCACCACCACTACTACCACCACTAGCACCACCACCACCACCACTACTACTACTACCACTAGCACCACCACCACCACCACTACTACTACTACCACTAGCACCACCACCACCACTACTACCACCACTAGCACCACCACCACCACCACTACTACCACCACTAGCACCACCACCACTACTACTACTACCACCACTAGCACCACCACCACCACCACCACTACTAGCATCACCACCACTAGCACCACCACCACCACCACTACTACCACCACTAGCACCACCACCACCACTACTACCACCACTAGCACCACCACCACCACCACCACTACTAGCATCACCACCACTAGCACCACCACCACCACCACTACTACCACCACTAGCACCACCACCACCACTACTACCACCACTAGCACCACCACCACCACTACTACTACTACCACTAGCACCACCACCACCACTACTACCACCACTAGCACCACCACCACCACCACTACTACCACCACTACTACCACCACCACCACCTACTACCACCACTACTACCACCACCACCACTACTACCACCACTACTACCACCACCACCACCACTACTACCACCACCACCACCACCACCACTACTACCACCACTAGCACCACCACCACCACTACTACCACCACTAGCACCACCACCACCACTACTACCACCACTACTACCACCACCACCACCACTACTACCACCACTAGCACCACCACCACCACCACTACTACCACCACTACTACCACCACCACCACCACTACTACCACCACTACTACCACCACTACCACCACCACTACCACCACCACCACCACCACCACCACTAGCACCACCACCACCACCACTAGCACCACTAGCACCACCACCACCACCACCACTACCACTACTACCACCACCACCACCACCACTACTACTACTACTACCACCACCACCACCACCACCACCACCACCACCACCACCACCACTAGCGCCACCACCACTAGCACCACCACCACCATCACTACTACCACCGCCACCACCGCCACCACTAGCACCACCACCACCACTACTACCACCACCACTAGCACCACCACCACCACCAGTACTACCACCACCACCACCACTAGTACTACCACCACCTCCACCACTACTACCACCACCACAACTACTACCACCACCTCCACCACCACTACTACTACCACCACCACCACCTCCACCACTACCACCACCACCACAGCTACTAACACACCACCACCACTACTACTACTACCACCACCACCACCACCACCACCACCACCACCACCACCACCTCCACCACCACCACCACCACCACTTCTACTACCACCACCTCCACCACCACTACCACCTCCATCACCACCACCACCACCACCACTTCTACTTGTTTTTCTATAATGGTCTCCAGCCTCCCCCAATAGCCACACATTCACCACCATTTAATTACCTTAATATTAAATATCCTAATACATAAGCAACTATCCTATCTGTGTTAAATTAGTTGAGCCGCAGATCTATGCGGCATTCAGTGACTGTAGCCTCATAGTCAATATCTGCAGCAGTTGTCGGAGTAGGGGCAGAAGCTCTCGTTCCCCTGAGGCAGAGCAAAGCCGACCGAAGGAGAGAGAAGGACAGTCGACATCTCATCCAGGCTGTAACATAACTTCTGGGCTGCTGCTTCTGTTCAGAGATCAGCTCCGCGAGTCTGGCGTAGAAACATCTTGCACTTGGGCCCATCCCACCAGAGGTTGTGAACACTAGAGGAGTGAAGCTGCCTTGATCAACGTTTTGAATTCTCTCCCCATATGCCTTTCTCTTGTCGTTCTCGTTCCTACTATGTGCAGCATCGAGAGCTAGGTTACAGTGACATGCGGCCATGGGATCAAAAATCCTTATGTCGAAGAAAGCTCGCTGTCCCCGCGTCCAGAACCCTCGAGCACTGACGTCCACACGGGCTTCGTTAGATGTGTTTGAAGTCCTGTGTTGGAAGATCTCGCCATCCAATGGAAGGAGGGTCGGTTCTACCATGACATCCCGGCAGATTTCCTTCAACATATTTGCTGTGAGGTCCCTTACCTCGTCATGCCTCATGCATATGAAGCCCCTTTCTTGCACACCATGGCGTGATCGCCATTATAGGAAGAGCCACACACGCATTGGGAGGGCAAACCTTCTACTGGCCGACCGTACCTTAGAGCAATGGCATCTGTAAATTCTTGTTTATTAAGACTGAAACCATTTGCCCTTATCGGTAACATAGTTAACCAGTTCGAGGCGCCCACCTCCTGCGCTATAGCTACTTTTTTTTTTTCAAATTTTCTGGTACCTGCAGCAACAGTTGCTGCAACTTATCATTTTGGCAGTGTTGTCGATCTGTCGTAATGGACCTACGAATCTTATTTACTTCACTGGTATCCACTTCCCCTGTTGCATTCTGGGCTATTATGTGGTCCGTGAGGGCTGCCGTGAGCTAAAGTGAATTTTGATGTTCAGTGGCAGCAATATCCTCTGGATTTGTTAGTCCCATCCCTCCCAGTCTTTATGGAAGTGCAAGAAGTGCTCTTTCTGCTGGGGTTAAATCAGGGTGTTTCACTAATTTAGCAATGAAAATGACACTGATAACTTCTTCCAGAGGGTGGAGGAGGGGTCTGATATCAGGGATAGAACTCATCAGGTAGTTCCAACGATGCATGACTCCATGGTTGAATGCAGCAAAGGCCGCATGTGGCTCTGTGTTAGCAATCTCAGACAGAACTTGGATTTCACTAACCCACTCATTCACCTTTCCCGCTACGTACTCGGTCTTGAAGTCCGTAGTGCCAATTACTGCGCCTAGATGTCTTTGGCCGTCCTTAGTTATTTTGACCTCACTTCCGCCAAAAACCTCCAATGCCCGTTCATAATGTTCTGGCTTCACGATGAGGAAGGACTTGCTGGCGTTTGGGTGGTACCCTATTTGTGGACCTCGCGATGTTACCAGGTCCCACCACTACCACCACCACCACCAGTTATCACCAGACAGGAATGTGGGAGGCTGGAGGGGGAGTGGAGGGGAGGGGAGGAGGTAGAGATGAGGGGGAGAAGGAGAGTGAGAGGGAGGAGGAGGAGGTGATGGAAGATAGGAAGTAGAGAAGAGGGAATTTGTGAGAGGAGGAGGAGGAGGAAGAGGGAGAGGAGGAACAAAGAAGAGAAGAGGAGGGAGCGCTTGAGATAGGAGGAGAAGGAGAGGTGAGTGAGAGTGAGAGGGAGGGAGAGTGAGAGGAGTAGTTGTTAATAAAATAGGTGGGATGTTCGACCACTGGCCACTCTCTCCCTCTTCCTTCATTCCTTCCTTCCTTCCTTCCTCCCTTCATTCATTCATTCTCTCCTTCCTTCCTTCCTTCCTTCTCTCCTCCCCTCTTCCTTCCTTCCTTCATTCATTCATTCATTCATTCATTCATTCCTTCCTTCCTTCCTTCTCTCCCTTCGTCCCTTCATTCCTTCCTTCCTTCATTCATTCATTCATTCTTTCTTTCCTTTCTTTCTCTCCCTCCCTCCCATCGCCACTGTATCTCGCTGTATGCCACTGTACTATCCTGTATGCCACTGTATCTCGCTGTATGCCACTGTACTATCCTGTATGCCGCTGTAACTCGCTGTATGCCCCTGTGCATTATGTAAGGCTCCTCATACATCTGTGTGTGTTTACTGACCAACCTGTTTATATTTGTATACGACTGTGGTGTATGATTAACCCCGTGTGTGGGTGTATTATTTGAGGGTGTGGTGGTGAGTAGGTTATGTGTTGTCAGTGGGTGGGTGTTGTCAGTGGGTGGGTGTTGTCAGTGGGTTAGTGTTGTCAGTGGGTGGGTGTTGTCAGTGGGTGGGTGTTGTCAGTGGGTGGGTGTTGTCAGTGGGTGGGTGTTGTATTGCCTGTGGGGACATGTTGTGTTGCCTGTGGGTACATGTTGTGTTGTCAGTGGGTGTTGTCATAATGAAGTAATACCAGTGAATATTTTGTTGTCATAAATTGTTGCCATAATTAAGTGTTGCAATAATGTTATCAGTCGACAGTATGGCGTCAAGAGATCAGTATGAATATATGTCACTCTCCCCCTCCCCCCTCCCTCCCTCCCCTAAAGTCCTTCACTACAGGACAAACACAGCCTTAGGGGGAAGTAATGAGGTCCTTCCGGGTCCTTCACAGTCCTCACCGTGACCCCGTGACCCTCTCATGGTGACCTACATAAGGGCGGCCCTCACACACACACACGGGCTACTATACTGTATACATGCTGGACTGTATACATGCTAATTCGTATACATGGTGAGTCTATATACATACGAAGTGTAATTTTACATGACGATTTTACTATCTATCTATCCAGCTATATCTATCTAATATGGCGACGTTCAAGATGGCGGAGAAAGTGTACTGAGACTCTAGCTTAAGTTAAATACGTTAGTTGATCCCCAGTTGAGAGAGAGAGAGAGAGAGAGAGAGAGAGAGAGAGAGAGTGAGTGAGTTTGTGGTACGGTGTGTGTGTGTGTGTGTGTGTGTGTGTGATGCAAGGCAGGCAGGGTAGTGTGACTGGGTTATGTTACGTTACACTCTCTCTCTCTCTCTCTCTCTCTCTCTCTCTCTCTCTCATCTTAAAGCTCATATTATCCCCCAATAAGTAAACATCCAATATGGCGTCAGAATCACACCATGACTGTAGACCTAAACTGGGTGCGTTCACTTACAGCACCTGTGGTAAGGAAGGTCAAATACTAAAGGGGGTTTTCAGAAGCTAAGTTTGGTTTAGTTAGGTTTGGTTAGGTTAGGTTAAGTTAGGTTTGGTTAGGTTAGGTTAGGTTTAGTTAGCTTAGGTTTGGTTTGGTTTGGTTAGGTTTGGTTTGGTTTAGTTAGGTTAGGTTTGGTTAGGTTAAGTTAGGTTTGGTTTGGTTTGGTTTGGTTAGCTTAGGTTAGGTTTGGTTAGGTTAAGTTAGGTTTGGTTTGGTTTGGTTAGCTTAGGTTAGGTTTGGTTTAGTTAGGTTTGGTTTGGTTTGGTTAAGTTAGGTTAGGTTAGGTTAAGTTTTTCTTCTTTCATATCCGGCTCCCAAAACATCTGGCTGGCCCCCACAAATACATAACCCACACGCATGTACACCTGGGTTATCACACACACACACACACACACACACTTGACCTTTACTCACACCTGGGACAAATACACTTGACCTTTTACACACACACACACACACACACTGTAACACTGTCACTATGTTGAAATGAACTGTAGTTTGAGCTTTTCCCCATCTAAGTTATTATATGTCTTATTTGTGTCACTTATGTTACTTGTATATTATTTGTAATTCGTAACCCATTCCCCAAATATGTAACTGTATATTTTCAGCCTTCTGGCTGCCAAGCTCTTTCAATAAACCGTTAATTATTATTATTATTATTATTATTGCACACACACACACACACACACACCTGGACCGCATACAAACACTTCAGAAAGGCCGGTGCATTATTTTTATTTGGTTAACATTGCTTTTATTTTGCAGGTGACAATTAACAGGTATAAGGTGTAAGGTATAAGGTGTATGGTATAAGGTGTAAGGTATAAGGTATAAGGTGGAAGGTACAAGGTATAAGGTATAAGGTGTAAGGTGGAAGGTACAAGGTATAAGGTGTAAGGTATAAGGTGGAAGGTATAAGGTGTAAGGTATAAGGTGTATGGTACAAGGTGTGAGGTATATTCTTTAGGAAGGCGTTTAAATTATATGTAATCAGAAATAGGAATGCCTGCAGGAAATAAATGTCAGCTCAGGACAAAAAATAAACCAAGGCGGGTTTATTTATGCTAATTAAGAGGGTTTAACTTTATGCTGCTGTTACGTAATGATTTTGTATCGTAATGTTGTTGGTTTGGTTAGGTTAGGTTAGGTTAGGTTCAGACGAGGAGTGGTTATTTACCCAGGTGTTCAGAGCTGACTTTTGTGGTGATGAGTCAGCTGTCAGGTGAGGGAGTTGAGGCTTGTTGCAGCTGACGTCCCAGACCTCGGTGTATTAGCACGTAAAGTAGGAATCACCTGAAGGATAAACCAACCCAACCCAACCCAACCCAACCCAACCCAACCCAACCCAACCCAACCCAACCCAACCCAACCCAACCCAACCCAACTCAACCCAACCCAACTCAACTCAACTCAACCCAACCCAACTCAACCCAACCCAACTCAACCCAACCCAACCCAACCCAACCCAGGTAGCGCTAAGGTGTTTTAAATCATCAGGTGAAATAAGCATAGGGGGGGGGGGTGCTAATCTTCAGGTGACCTCTTCAATATATAGTTACCGGAAACTAACTCAGTAGTGAATAATATTTGTCACCGTTTTGAATTTTTTTGGGAATTTTTTACTTTTTCTAATATATAAAAAAAAAAAATTGGGGGCGGAGGAATTTTTTTCGTATTTACATTAATATTTTTTCCCTCGTTTTCTTTTTTCTTAATTTTTTTACTTTTCTTGTTTTCAGAAATAAATAGGAAGGCTATTTTGTGGGGTTAAAATATAAAGAAAATAATTACTTTGAGAATCATAGACACACACACACACACACAGGTGAGGGGAGGTGAGGCAGCCATTGACTTGTGTGTTGGTAATACTCAGCTGCCCGTTGTCATGACTACCACTACTCCACTAGCTGTCTCCCCTTACCTTCCCCCTCCTCCCCTTCTCTCCCCTCCCCTCTCCTTCCCATTTCCCTTTCTCTTCTCCTCTCTCCCCTTCCCTACTTTCTCCCTTCCTCCATAAACAACAACAACAACAACAACCACAACAACAACAACAACAGCAACCACCACCACCACCACCGCAACAACAACAACCACCACCACCTCACAACAACAACAACCACCACCACCAACAACAACAACACCCACTACAACAACACCATTAGAAGGAGAGGGAGTGTACAGGTAATTAACAGGTGATGGTAGTAATGGCCCGGAAACACTGTTTATGGGTGCTGAGGGACGGACACCACCTCCCACCTCCCTTATCTACACTACATACAGTATATATGTATGTATGTATTTTCCAGGTTTATATGGTTGATTTAGCGAAACATACATTCATACATAAATACATACATACCAACGACATACATACATACATACATACATACATACATAAAGCAATATTCTTATTTCCTACCACGAGAGAGAAGAAAAGACTTCAACTCAATGGGAAGAGAGAGAGAGAGAGAGAGAGAGAGAGAGAGAGAGAGAGAGAGAGAGAGGAATAACTACGCATCTTTTTCCTTCTCTAAGTCCTCTTCCTCTCTTACCATGGCTCCCCTCCTCCTCTTCCTCTCTCACCATGGCTCCCCTCCTCCTCCTCTTCCTCTCTTACCATGGCTCCCCTCCTCCTCCTCTTCCTCTCTCACCATGGCTCCTCTCCTCCTCTTCCTCTCTCACCATGGCTCCCCTCCTCCTCCTCTTCCTCTCTCACCATGGCTCCCCTCCTCCTCCTCTTCCTCTCTCACCATGGCTCACCTCCTCCTAATCTTCCTCTCTCACCATGGCTCCTCTCCTCCTCCTCTTCCTCTCTCACCATGGCTCACCTCCTCCTCCTCTTCCTCTCTCACCATGGCTCCCCTCCTCCTCCTCTTCCTCTCTCACCATGGCTCCCCTCCTCCTCCTCTTCCTCTCTCACCATGGCTCCCCTCCTCCTCCTCTTCTTCCTCTCTCACCATGGCTCCTCTCCTCCTCTTCCTCTCTCCCATGTCTCACCATGGCTCCCCTCCTCCTCCTCTTCCTCTCTCACCATGGCTCCCCTCCTCCTCCTCTTCCTCTCTCACCATGGCTCCTCCTCCTCCTCCTCCTCCTCCTCCTCCTCCTCCTCTTCCTCTCTCACCATGGCTCCCCTCCTCCTCCTCTTCCTCTCTCACCATGGCTCCCCTCCTCCTCTTCCTCTCTCACCATGGCTCCTCCTCCTCCTCCTCCTCTTCCTCTCTCACCATGGCTCCTCCTCCTCCTCCTCCTCCTCCTCCTCCTCCTCCTCCTCTCTCACCATGGCTCCCCTCCTCCTCCTCTTCCTCTCTCACCATGGCTCCCCTCCTCCTCCTCTTCCTCTCTCACCATGGCTCCTCTCCTCCTCCTCTTCCTCTCTCACCATGGCTCCTCCTCCTCCTCCTCTTCCTCTCTCACCATGGCTCCTCCTCCTCCTCCTCCTCCTCTTCCTCTCTCACCCTATTTCTATTCTTCTGTTGAATTTATTATTTATACTCATCCCCTATTAGGCACTTGGTCCCCCCTCCCCCCTCCCCCTCCTCCCCCTCCCTCTCCCCCTCCTCCCTCCTCCCCCTCCTCCCCCCTCCCTCCCAAGTAAGGAACCACTTGAGGGAATGTTTATCGATACAAACAGCCCACTTAACCTGTCCCCAATAAAGAGTAATTGATACTGTCCTCCCAGGCACCTGTACTGAACCTGTTGCTGGAGAGAGAGAGAGAGAGAGAGAGAGAGATATCAAGTTAGGTTAGGTTTGGTTAGGTCACTCACTTACTCCCTCCCTCCCTCCCTCCCTCCCTCCCTCCCTCCCTCCTTCTCTCTCTCTCTCCCTCCCTCCCTCCCAAGAGACCCACGGCACTCAAAAATGTACCCTCCCTCCCTCCCTTACTCACTCACTCACTCACTCACTCCCTCCCTCCCTCTCAACACGACTCAATAGTTCCGCTGAACCACTCAACAACCTCCTCGAAAGACTTAAACGAGTAGGAAGCCCAGTGTTATTGTACAGTATATATAGGCCTATATTAAGCCTACCAGCCTACCTAAATGAGCAAATTTACGGGGCGGTTAGTTCAGTAGACCTAAACCCCGCTACTACCACCTCTTTATCTAGTATGATTACATTATAGAGAGGTTGTCTTAACGATCTTAGCCTAACCTAACCTAACCTAACCTAACCTACCTCTGGCCTAACCTAAACTAACATAACTAGACTCGAATAGACTTGGGGCACTTAATTTCCCCTCCCTTCCTAATCTCCCCTCTGCCCCAATCTCCCTCCTAATCTCCCCCTCCGTCCTAATCTCCCCCTCCGTCCTAATCTCCCCCTCCGTCCTAATCTTCCCCTCCCTCCTAATCTCCCCCTTCCTAATCTCCCCTCTGCTATAATCTTCCCCTCCCTCCTAATCTACCCCACCTTCCTAATCTCCCCTCCTTCCTAATCTCCCCTCTGCCATAATCTCCCCCTCCTCCTAATTTCCCCTCCCTTCCTAATCTCCCCTCTGCCATAATCTCCCCCTCCTTCCTAATCTCCCCCTCCTCCTAATCTCCCCCTCCTTCCTAATCTCCCCCTCCTCCTAATCTCCCCCTCCTTCCTAATCTCCCCCTCCTTCCTAATCTCCCCCTCCTTCCTAATCTCCCCTCTGCCATAATCTCCCCCCCTCCTAATCTCTCTACCCCTACTCAAATCTCCCTCTCTTTCTTTTCTCTACTTGTTTCACCTTCTCTTTTCCTCTTCCCCTCTTATCTTCTCCCCTTCTCTGATTTCCCCTTTCCCCTCTCCTAATCTTCCTCCTCTTCCTCTCTTCTAATCTCTTCCAATCTTCTCCTTGTTTCATTCTTATTTCTGCTTCTCTCTCTCTCTCTCTCTCTCTCTCTCTCTCTCTCTCTCTCTCTCTCTCTCTCTCTCTCTCTCTCTCTCTAGTGTGTGTGTGGCGCCTCTCTCAGCCCTGGGGTGCACAGGGCGTGGGTAGAGGCGAGGAATATCGTAGCTGTGAACGTGTGTTGTGGCGTGGGTGTTTCTCCCTCTTTCCCGTTCTCCCTCGGGCGTGTGTGCGAAGGGTGGCGTGTGGAGGCGTGGAAGGCGGGTATGGTGGTCGTGGGTGAAAGAGGGCGTGTGGGGGCATGGGTAGACGTGTGTAGGGACATGGGTAGGAAATGTTTGGGTAGAGTAAGGCGTGTGGGAGGTTAGGTAGGAAGCGTGGTGGTGGGCGTGGGTAGCAGAGGGCGTGTGGGGGTCATAGGTAGGGTGTGCGGTGGTGGGCGTGGGTAACAGAGGGCGTGTGGGGGTCATAGGTAGGGAATGCCGCGGTGGGCGTGGGCATGGTCTAAGGGCGTGGGCACCAGTGTGTGGGTGGGGGCGTCAGAAGGACGTGTGTTAGGGAGTTGGGGAGGTGGTGGGGGGGGGGGGGGGGACGCCTGCCAGACCAACGACTAATCCCTGGGCAGACAGTATGGCATTCATGGTGTGGCCCTGGTATGTTACCCACACACACACACACACACTCTCACTCACTCACTCACTCACTCACTCTCTCACATTTTTATCTCCCTCTCTCTTCCTGTTCCCTTAAGTCCTGCCCTCCCCTCACTCTCCCCTCACCAGTGAAGCCCCCCAGCGGTTCCCCTCACACTGTCAATTTTAAACAATACAATGTAACTTTAATAGACGGGAATCAAAGTTACATAAACAAGTTAAAAAAAAAAATAAGACAAATTTAACTAAGAAATCAGAGAAAATCCGAAATTCGACTTTACAAATATGAAATCAGGAGAATCATTTTAATAAGAAAATCAGGTTTGGTGGGAGATCAGATTCAGATTAGGGAAATAAATCTTGAGTATTGAGGATCTGATTGTAATTTAGAAATCTGAAATAGAAATCGGAATATGAGTCTGGCCAGATTTGTCTCTAAAGGATTTAACTTGTAGCTTCAGATTTTTGTTTACAGATTTATTATATGAAAATAGACAGAGTTAAGTGTTTTTTTATTACTTTCTATTAATCTAGTATAAAAGAAATAGCAATAAAATGCCCCAAAAGGTTAACTACTTTATAGCTATTTATGGGAAGAGGTGAGGTGAGGTGAGGTTAGTGCTAGCATTAGTGTGGTTGGGTTGGGTTAGGTTAGGTTAGGTTAGGGTTAGGTTAGATTAGTGTTAGTGTTAGGTTAGGTTAGATTAGTGTCAGGTTAGGGTTAGGTTAGATTAGTGTTAGTGTTAGGTTAGTGTTAGATTAGATTAGTGTTAGTGTTAGGGTGGTTAATCTTTAGGTGAAATAAAATTGGGTTGAAATAATTGATTGATAGATTAACTCGAAATAGAGAAATGTGTGAATAAATTATTGAACCCTGAGACGGCAACACCCACCAGAGACCTTCAATTCTGGGAAGAGAGAGAGAGAGAGAGAGAGAGAGAGAGAGAGAGAGAGAGAGAGAGACGTTGACATGTTGTGTGTATGCTGCAGCTTCTCAATCACCACTAGAATTAACAGCTGGAGATCCTAAAAGTAATTAAATAGATTAAATATTGACACCACGAATGGCAGCATCTTCACCCGAGGTACCAAGTATAGTTATTTAATTTTCAATGATTCAAGAAATAAAGATGACAATACTACCACGTTATACCTTAATTTGATAACTATACTCGACCCTTACTAAGTTACAAAATAATTGAGTGAATAATTATATAAATAAATAAATAAATAAATAAAATCGTGGGAGCTAAAGACAGCAACACCGGGATTATTGCCATATTGACCTCAAAATCTCAATTCATGGAAACAGCAATCACTAATGAGTTCCTGGCCGTGGGTAATGGTGGCTCGTTATATCTCTCTCTTATGAAAAGTATTACAACACCGCTGCCTAACCGACTGGGTAAATAAAAGAGATAAATAAATAAATAAAGTTGAAGAGAGCGGCAACACCTCCTTCACCACCAGAGTTGCCATGTGTACCTGGAAAGTGTAATTCTGGGAAGCGCTGATTGGCCCCGAAGGAGAGAAGCGATCATGGCGGCGGTAAGTCCCGGGACCCCTGGCGCTAACACATGGCCTCTGATGACGTGTTAAATGCTAGCAGCGTTGACTGGGAGGAGCGTTGATTAGGAGGAGTGTTGACTGGGTGGAGTGTTGACTGGGTGGAGCGTTGACTGGGTGGAGCGTTGACTGGGTGGAGCGTTGACTGGGTGGAGCGTTGTTGTGCTTTATTTAGACATTCTTGTGTCCATTAGTTGTGTGTGAGTGAGTGAGTGAGTAAACTTCCTCCAAGCTCAGTATACTTCCTCTCCCTCACTCCCTAGCATCCCTCACTCTTTTCTCCCTCACTCACCCCTCACTACCGCCCCTCACCCCTCACTACCGCCCCTCACCCCTCACTACCGCCCCTGACCCCTCACTACCGTCCCTCACCCCTCACTACCGCCCCTCACCCCTCACTACCGCCCCTCACCCCTCACTATCGCCCCTGACCCCTCACTACCTCCCCTCACCCCTCACTACCACCCTAACCCCTCACTACCGCCCCTCACCCCTCACTACCGCCCCTCACCCCTCACTATCACCCTTCCCTTCACTCTCACTACCGCCCCTGACCCCTCACTACCGCCCCTCACCCCTCACTGCCGCCCCTGACCCCTCACTACCGCCCCTGACCCCTCACTACCGCCCCTCACCCCTCACTACCGCCCCTCACCCCTCACTACCTCCCCTCAACAAACCGCAGTTCAACCACATGTGGGAAGTGACTAGGACAAGGGTGTAGGGTTACCTGTTGCCTGCTTCCCCGACCCCTCACCACTCCTCCCCGACCCCTCACCACTCCTCCCCGACCCCTCACCACTCCTCCCCGACCCCTCACCACTCCTCCCCGACCCCTCATCTCTCCTCCCCGACCCCTCACCTCTCCTCCCCGACCCCTCACCTCTCCTCCCCGACCCCTCACCTCTCCTCCCCGACCCCTCACCTCTCCTCCCCGACCCCTCACCTCTCCTCCCCGACCCCTCACCTCTCCTCCTCCCCGACCCCTCACCTCTCCTCCCCGACCCCTCACCTCTCCTCCCCGAACCCTCACCACTCTCCCGACCCTCACCTCTCCTCCCGAACCCTCCTCACCTCTCACTCCTCCCCCGACCCCTCACCCTCTCCTCCCCGACCCTACCCCTCCGACCCCTCACCTCTCCTCCCCGACCCCTCACCTCTCCTCCCCGACCCCTCACCTCTCCTCCCCGACCCCTCACCTCTCCTCCCCGACCCCTCACCTCTCCTCTTGATTGAATAATTCCCTAATTAAATTACGTCTTCAGAGGCTTAGGTGTGTCTGAGGGGAGGTGAGGGGAGAAGGAGGAGAGGGGAAGGATGGAAGGAGAGACAGAGGAAAAGAGTGATGTAAGAGATGGGTGAGAATGAGGGGAAGGAAGGAAATAAAGAAGGGTGAGGCAAAGGAGGAGTAAGAAGGAAAAGAAAAAAATGAGATGTTGAGAGAGAGAGAGAGAGAGAGAGGGAGAGAGAGAGTCTACATGAAGGGAGTTTGTCCTTTGAGAGGGAGTGAGAGGTGTGGGATTGGTGGATAAAGGGGTACACGTGAGAGGGTAAAGGAGAGTGAGAAGGAGAGGGTAAGGAGAGGAAGAGACAATGAATAAGAGTAATTTGTAGTTTTTTCAGCTTTAAAACTCCTTCTTTCCCTCCCTCCCTCCCCCCTCCCCCCTCTCCCCTCTCCCCCCTCCCCCCCCTCCCCCTCCCCCCCCTCAGGTAGGGACGAGACACGCCCAGCTTTACCTCCCGTGTTATATATATATGTATGTAAATTTCCCTGACGTATGATTGGTCGAGAGAAGTCCCACGGGGCCCACCCAGGGACCAATCAGGGAGCATCTGGATGTAAACAGAATAGATTTAAGTCTCGTGTTTTGATTTTGTGTGTGTGTGTGTGTGTGTGTGTGTGTGTGTGTGTGTGTGTGTGTGTGTGTGTGTGTGTGTGTGCCAATAACAGTAATATATTAAATTAATTTGATCTGATAATGAGTGTTGACTAATTGGCTGCTGGTATTAATTTTTGCTCTCTCTCTCTCTCTCTCTCTCTCTCTCACGTAGGTACGGAAATGTAACAGGTGATGACGAGCCCCCCCCCCCCGTCCCGCCCCTCCAGGTTGTACCATTCTCTGTTGTACCTCCCCTGTTGTACCATTCTCTGTTGTACCTCCCCTGTTGTACCACATCCGATTATTGTATTGTTTATTGTAGTTGTTTCAAATACGTTGTACCATTTATCCGTTGTTCCATCTACACCCGTTGTACCATCTACACCCGTTGTTCCATCTACACCCGTTGTTCCATCTACACCCGTTGTTCCATCCACACCCGTTGTTCCATCCACACCCGTTGTACCATCTACACCCGTTGTACCATCTACACCCGTTGTACCATCTGCACCCGTTGTACCATCTGCACCCGTTGTACCATCTGCACCCGTTGTACCATCTGCACCCGTTGTACCATCTGCACCCGTTGTACCATCTGCACCCGTTGTACCATCTGCACCCGTTGTACCATCTGCACCCGTTGTACCATCTACACCCGTTGTACCATCTGCACCCGTTGTACCATCTACACCCGTTGTACCATCTGCACCCGTTGTACCATCTACACCCGTTGTACCATCTGCACCCGTTGTACCATCTACACCCGTTGTACCATCTGCACCCGTTGTACCATCTACACCCGTTGTACCATCTGCACCCGTTGTACCATCTGCACCCGTTGTACCATCTGCACCCGTTGTACCATCTGCACCCGTTGTACCATCTGCACCCGTTGTACCATCTACATCCGTTGTACCATCTACACCCGTTGTACCATCCACACCCGTTGTACCATCCACACCCGTTGTACCATCCGCACCCGTTGTACCATCTGCACCCGTTGTACCATCTGCACCCGTTGTACCATCTGCACCCGTTGTACCATCTACACCCGTTGTACCATCTACACCCGTTGTACCATCTACACCCGTTGTTCCATCTACACCCGTTGTTCCATCTGCACCCGTTGTACCATCTACACCCGTTGTACCATCTACACCCGTTGTACCATCTGCACCCGTTGTACCATCTGCACCCGTTGTACCATCTACACCCGTTGTACCATCTACACCCGTTGTACCATCCACACCCGTTGTACCATCCACACCCGTTGTACCATCCACACCCGTTGTACCATCCACACCCGTTGTACCATCCACACCCGTTGTACCATCCACACCCGTTGTACCATCCACACCCGTTGTACCATCCACACCCGTTGTACCATCTGCACCCGTTGTACCATCTACACCCGTTGTACCATCTACACCCGTTGTACCATCTGCACCCGTTGTACCATCCACACCCGTTGTACCATCTACACCCGTTGTACCATCCACACCCGTTGTACCATCTGCACCCGTTGTACCATCCACACCCGTTGTACCATCTACACCCGTTGTACCACCTACACCCGTTGTACCATCTGCACCCGTTGTACCATCTACACCCGTTGTACCATCTACACCCGTTGTACCATCTGCACCCGTTGTACCATCTACACCCGTTGTACCATCTGCACCCGTTGTACCATCTGCACCCGTTGTACCATCTGCACTCCTTGTACCTTCTGCACTCCTTGTACCATCTACATCCGTTGTTCCATCTGTACCCGTTGTACCATCTGCACCCGTTGTACCATCTGCACCCGTTGTACCATCTACATCCGTTGTTCCATGTGTACCCGTTGTACCATCTACACCCGTTGTACCATCTGCACCCGTTGTACCATCTGCACCCGTTGTACCATCTGCACTCCTTGTACCTTCTGCACTCCTTGTACCATCTGCACCCGTTGTACCATCTACACCCGTTGTACCATCTGCACCCGTTGTACCATCTGCACCCGTTGTACCATCTACACCCGTTGTACCATCTGCACCCGTTGTACCATCTACACCCGTTGTTCCATCTGCACCCGTTGTACCATCTGCACCCGTTGTACCATCTACACCCGTTGTTCCATCTGCACCCGTTGTACCATCTGCACCCGTTGTACCATCTACACCCGTTGTACCATCTACACCCGTTGTACCATCTGCACCCGTTGTACCATCTGCACCCGTTGTACCATCTGCACCCGTTGTACCATCTGCACCCGTTGTACCATCTGCACCCGTTGTACCATCTGCACCCGTTGTACCATATATTGTACCACATTTGTACCATCCACTACCATTGTACCAGCGTTATACCATGTACCGTCTCCACCATACAAGTACTCTCTCTGGGTATTTTAAGTCGTTCTCGAGGCCATAGACTGTGGTCCTTGAACGTAATCTTCAAGGGTCTGCTAAATCTGGCCACCCCTCGAGAACCACTCAAAGGTTACGGACCTCTCTCTCTCTCTCTCTCTCTCTCTCTCTCTCTCTCTCTCTCTCTCTCTCTCTCGGCCAGGACAACGAGATTAAATCCGAGACGTGAACGAAGGATAGACTTAAGCATAGCCAGTAAAGGTGTAAACAAGGAAACAGACAAGACAGTAAACAGATAGAGTAAACAAAGAAACAAAAACATGAAAAAAAACAAGATGGACAAGAACAAACAAAGAAATAAATGTAAACAGAGTCAACAATGAGTGTAAACAAATAAACAAGTAGAGGCTAAGCGCACAAAGACAGATAAACAAAGAAATGGCAGACAAAGACAACGTGGGTAATAATAAAGTGTGTATAAACAAACAAACAAATAAATTAGAGTTAAGATATACAGGCGTAAACATACTGAGGTGTACAACGAACAAACACGCTCTCAGTTGTTTACCTGCCAAGCAAACAATAAACAAGCAAGCACTCAGTTATACACCATTTATGCAAATAAACAAAAACACACTCAATTGTTTGCACGTCAAGCAAACAAACAATATAGCCACTCAATTGTTTACCCGTTAAGCAAACACTAAACAAACACACTCTCATTTGTACACCAGTCCAACAAACAAACAAAAATGAAAGTAAATTAACGTAAACAAACAAATACACAAACAAACACAGGTAAAATGAGTCTTTTAACACACACACTTGTTTACCTTACAAACAAGTACAGAAGCAGCAAGAGAAGGGATAAAGGGGAGGAGGAGGACACTGAATAACAGAGAGAGAGGGGAGAGAGGATAGCGAGGGGAAGAAGGGAGAGGGTAGAAGAGAAGAGAAGAAAGGGGAAAATGTTGAGGGGGAAAGGGAAAAGAGGAATGAAGGAAAGAAGGGAGAGGGGAAACGAGAGAGAATGAAGAGGGGAGAGGAGAAGGAATGTGAAGAAGAGGGGAAAGAGAGCTTAATGTTGAGGGTGTATAGCTGGGAAGGAAAATGATGAACTACAACGAGGGGAAGAGGAAGTGGAGGGAAGACTTAAGAGGGGGAAAAGGCGGGAAGACTTAAGAGGAAGAGGGGGGAAAACTTAAGAGGAAGAGGAGGGAAGACTTAAGAGGAGGAGGGGGAAGACTTAAGAGGAAGAGGAGGGAAGACTTAAGAGGAAGAGCGGGAAGACTTAAGAGGAAGAGGAGGGAAGACTTGGGGAGGGAGGGAGGGAGGAAGACTCAGGATGGGAGGGGAGGGGGGAATAGGAGGGAAGACTTGGGAGGGGAGGAAGGGAAAGAGGAGGGTAGAGCAGACTTGAGAGGGGAGGGAAGATCTGGGAGGGGGAAATGGAGGGGGGGGAGATTACACAACGGCTGACGTAGGAGTGAGGCATCATTATTCCCCCCCCCCTCACTCACCCCCCACCTCCTCACCCTTCACGTCTCACACCTCCTCACCCCTCACGTCTCACACCTCCTCACCCCCTCACGTCTAACACCTCCTCACCCCTCACGTCTCACACCTCACCCCCCTCACGTCTCACACCTCCTCACCCCTCACGTCCCACACTCACGTCTCACACCTCCTCACCCTCACTTCTAACACCTCCTCACCCCTCACGTCTAACACCCCCTCACCCCTCACGTCTCACACCTCACCCCCTCACCCTCACGTCTAACACCCCCTCACCCCTCACGTCTCACACCTCACCCCCTCACCCTCACGTCTAACACCCCCTCACCCTCACGTCTAACACCTCCTCACCCCCTCACCCTCACGTCTAACACCCCCCTCACCCCTCACGTCTCACACTTCCTTTGTTTCGAACTGCTACTGTTGTAGTTGTTGTTGTTGTTGCAAATTCTGTTATTGTTGTTGATTATGTGGCTGTTGTTGTTGTTGTTGTCGGTTTATAGATAATTGTTTTAGGTTAAGAAGTAAGAGTTGTTGTTATTGTTGTTAGTGTTGTTGTTTTTTTAGAATAGTTTTTGTTTGGTTGTGAAGTTAATGTTGTATTTTTGTGGTTAATGTTGTTATCTTTGTTATTATTGTTGTTGTTGTGTTATAGAAATGGTAGCGATTGTTGTTATGGTTGTAGCCTTGTTATGCGGTATTATTTATAGTTGTGAAAATAATGGTTGTTTTGAGGTTGTGAGGGATTAGGGACACAAGTATTGTTAATGGTAGGTTGTGAGTAATTATACCATTGTTGGTGGTAGTGGTTGTAGTTGACCAGTAGTTGTAATTGTGGTAGTTTGTTGTTGTGATGTTGATTATGTAATGGTGGTGCCGGTGGTGGTAGAATAAGGCGTATGGGGAGAGAATTCAGAATATTAATCAAGGCGGCTTCACTCCTCTGGCGGGACGGGACCCAAGTGCAAGATGCTTTCATGCAAGACTGGTCGAGGTGTTGTCTAAACAGAACCAGCAGCCCAGAAGCTATGTTACAGCTTGGTAGAGATGTCGACTGTCCTTCCCTCTGCTTAGGTTTGCATTGATCTGCCTCAGGGGAACGAGAACATCGGCCCCAAAGCAAACAACGGTCGCAGATATTGACTATGAGGCAACAGTCACTGAATGGTGCATAGATCTGTGGCTTAACTCAACACAGATAGAGTAGAGACTTTTGTTTTAGGATATTTAATTTTAAGGTAATAAAATGGCAGCGAAGGTGTGGGGGAGGCTGGAGGTCATGTTTAAAAAAGTAGAAGTAGTCATAGTAGTAGTAGTAGCAGTAGTAGTAGTCATCATTACATCAAGAACTATAACTCAATATAAACACCATGAGTGACGCACCACATCCCTAATTTAATGCAAACACGCGATAATGTTCCCCCATTCATTTATAGAATATCTCTCTCTCTCTCTCTCTCTCTCTCTCTCTCTCTCTCTCTCTCTCTCTCTCTCTCTCTCTCTCTCTCTCTCTCTTTGTCTCCCAGAATGACATTAAGTCTCCCATCGTTCATAATCTCACGTTCTTCCCCCTCCTCCCACATCAAAATACACACACACGCACACACACTTAATCCTCTCTCTATGCCAGACTATACGCTACACACACGACTCGTCTTGGGATATTTTACGCAATCCCAACCACCACCTCCGGGTTTAGCAGTTATCAGAATGACGGGACTTAACGCAATTCCTATCCTGTTGCGCAAGTTCTCCTCGATACTTGTTATAGGTTACGCAATATTTTATTCTCTCTTACGCAAGGAACTGGGGTCGTCTTCTGTTTTTACGCCCCCCCCCTCCCCTCCCCTCCCCTCCCCTCCTTTCATCCCCACCCACTACCCTACCCCTCCCCCATCGACCCCGACCTTCATTCACAATCAGTAACACACACACACACACACACACACAAGGGATCTCTGTTTTAACTATAGCGGAATTCTACAAGCAGACAGTTGTTGGGTTTGTAAGAGGGGGTGTGTTGTAGTTGTAGCAGTTCTCTACAAGCACAGAAGAGGTGTTGTGATGTAGCTGTAGTCCACAAGCACAGGCCTACAAGCTCCATAATGCCCCGTATTTTTAGGTGTAGTCTCATTCTACAATATTAGTCTATAAGCACAAGGTATAGCTGTTATCTACAAGCACTTGGAGGGTCTCGTCTAACCACTGGATACAAGCAGCGAGGATAGGCACAGTCACAAGCACATCTTTCTCTCTCTCTCTCTCTCTCTCTCTCTCTCTCTTCAAGCACCTTAACACATCCCTTCACAATCACATCCCCATCAATTACATTATACCAAGCACATTCCCCTCACAAACACACATCCCACCACCACCACCACCACCACCACCACCACCACCACCACCACCACCACCACCACCAGCACAAGGTCACTCGGGTCAGCCAGCCAGGTCCATTCTCATACCTGCAGTACTCAACCTATTGGCTGTGTTGATCCATCCGTGAGAACTCTTTCACTCTCACTGAATACCCGGAACTTCATGTGGGACAACCCCCCCTTTCCCCCTCTCTACCCCCCCTTTCCCCCTCTCTACCTACCTCCCCCCCCCCCCCCCCAAGAACCCGGAACCTCTTCTGGGCTCTGAGTCTTGTGAGGGAGATAGGAGGGGGGGTGGAGGGTCATAGAAATTGGGGTATCTTTCTTTGATGCAGAGTCGTGTGTGTGTGTGTGTGTGTGTGTGTGTGTTTTAGACGGAGATGTTATTGTATTTTCTCTTCTCTTCTCTTTTCTTCTCTTCTCTTCTCTGTTACGTGTTACAGTCAGTACCTTTATTTACCTGTCTATAATGAGGTTAATGACCTTACCTTAGTTTCAATGATCACCTGAAGATTAACTACCTCCCTCCAGCTTATTTCACCGTAAGATTAACTACTCTAACCTAACCTAAGGCTTCTATAAGTTAAGTTCCCTCTACTCTTCTCCCCACCCTCTCCCTCCCTCTCCCTCCTCCCCTCTACTCCCCTGCTCCCACTCTCTCCCCTTTCTCTCCACTCCCCCCCTCTCCTTCCTTCTCCCCTGACCCCCTCTCCTTCCCACCCCTTCATTCTCCCCTGCCCTCCCCCCCTCCCCTAACTGGTGGTGTAAGAACGCATACCATTCACTCAATCACGCCACAACACCAAGATTCCTTCCTTCGCTTATCTCCTTCCTTCCTTCCTTCCTACCCTCTCACTCCCTCCTGCATCTCCCTCCTTCACCTCCCCTCATTCTTCACCCTTCTTTCTTCCCTCTCCCCTTTCCTCCTCTCTCCCCCTCTTACCCCTTCCTCCTCTCCCCCTCTTACCCTTTCCCCCTCTCCCCCTTCCTCTCTTACCCCTCCCCCTTTCCCCCTTCCCTCCCCCAGGCAATACAGTAGCTCTCCTCAGTCAACCCCGCCAGGCACTGACTTCTGACCACAATCCTGTAATTTTGCCTTAAAAAATAAATTATTATCGGAAACATTACACAAAAAAAAAAACAATGGTTGTGAGTTTGGTGATGTGGCGTCGCGACTCACTTAGCAACCAATCAGATGTCAGGGATTGTAAAACGGTTGCTAAGGAGGAACTGGATTTAACCAATGAGCAGGCAGGGATTGTAAAACGGTTGCTAAGGTAGTAAGGAGGAATGCGACTTAGCAACCAATCAGCTGTCAGGAATTGTAAAACGGTTGCTAAGGAGGGACTCGTCTTACTTATAGCAACCAATCAGCTATCAGGGATTGTAAAACGGTTGCTAAGGAAGCCAAAAGTGGGAGGGGCTTAGTTGATAAGTCAATTACAATAGCAGGTCGCCCTGAGAACAATGAATTAGTGTGTGTTGAACTGTGGTGAGCAACTTCCGGTATCTTGACTGCTAGATATTGCCCTTCACACCTAACAAAACCTGACCTGACCTAACCTGACCTAACCTGGTCTATCTAAACTATATTGACAACCTAACCTGACCTGTCTTTATCTAACCTAAACTGACTTGATCTGACCTGACTAGACCTAACCTTGGTTAAAACATGGTCAAATAGTTGGACTCTTAACCTACCTAAAGTCAACTGCCCTGCCCTACCCTACCCTACCCTACCCTACCCTACCCTACCCTACCCTGAAAGCTTCCCACATTGAAATTCCCTCACAAATGAAGGTAAAACAGCCTACCTAATTGGCATAGAAATTGAATTGAGGCTCTACCTGAACTGGATAGGCTCATTACGGCACCAGTTAAGAGACAGAATTCAGACCTGGGATGTTTGTGTGAATACGAAGACTCCTGTGTCAAGACTCACGGCTTCAGAAGGGTGTAGAGACTCGACCTTAATTAGTGTAGGTTAATGAGATGTGTTCAAGGTATGGGATCTGTGTAAAGGTCAAAGGTCACTGTATTGTATAGACAGGTTGGATGGACAGTGTGACGGACAGACGGACAAGCGGAGAGGACGAACGCAATAATAATAATAATAATAATAATAATAATAATAATAATAATAATAATAATGGCGTTTATAGGACATTAATGTAAATTGTGTGTGTGTGTCTGTAAGTATATGTCTGTTATGATTAATATTCGTGTGTAATAATAATAATAATAGTAATAGTAATAATAATAATAATAATAGTAATAATAATAGTAATAATAGTAATAATAGTAATAATGATAATAATTAATGGTTTATTTAAAAAGTTCTGAATCCCAACGACTGAAAATATACATTGGACAAAAATGACTTATTACATACAAAGACATGGGGTGGGTGGGTCGTTTAACAAAAGCTTTCATTGCTGAAAGAAGAAGGAACAATGATTGAACATACAAATTATTATAGTTTACAATTGATGGCCCGGGTTGGTCATGGAGACACCAGGTGGTGTGGTGTTCACGTGGTGTAGTAACTCGTCCTCGGGTGTTGATATGAAGGACCTCACGTGGTCATGGGGACACCAGGTGGTGTGGGGTGGTGTCACAGTACCTCACCTTGCTGGGTGGTGTTGTGTTATCTCGTAGTCAGGTGTGAAGCCGATCCACTATTGTTCCCAGGGTGGACTGATTAGCACCTCCTGGTCAGAAGATGGCTGTCACTTCCCAGGGGTGCCTCTCTCACTGGTGGGTCACGGCTCTCAATGGCACTGTCTAGTGCTGAATTCACAGGCTTAAACACTGTTCATCAATGTTCAACACTGATCCCACTTCTTTCCGATACGAAATTGTCACCTTTGAGTATGTTGATATCCCGGTGGTGAGGATGGGTCGGGGAGAGGGACTTGGGGAATGGGCTGAACATTGGCCAAGGAAGGTAGCTGCTCACCAGGAGCAGCGCCTGAATAGGTTTCGACCCTACGGTGGTCAAGGATGTGTGTGTGTGTGTTTGGCATGAGTATAAGTGTATGTATGTTATGATTAATATTCGTTTGTGTATGTATGTACGGTATGTGTGTATGTTTTGCCACAGTATCGTTACTAAGGCGTTGATGAGACTCTCTTATGAGACTCTCGCTATAAGCTTGTACAAGAGCCTCATCTGGCCTGTGTTATCCCCCCCCCCCCCCCCACTCGTAGGTGCACTTGAGGTGAGCTGTGTTTGTTTGTTGGTTTGTCTGGCCACTTGATCTTGGTGGGTATAAACTGCTATTTATTGTGTCTTTCTTCGTCTTCGTTCTTATCCTGTTTTCTTCTTTCTCTTTATCATTTTCTCTTCTCTATAATTTTTTCTTATTTTCTTTTTTTTTTAAGTTTCTTATTTTGTTGTTGTTGTTGATGATGTTGTCCTTCTCCTTAAAACTTATTGACCTGTATATAGGTTTGGCTAGGTTAGGTTAGGTTTGGCTAGGCTAGGCTAGGCTAGGCTTGGTTAGGTTAGGCTCGGCTTGGTTTGGTTAGGCTAGGCTTGATTTGGTTAGGCTAGGCTAGGCTTGGTTAGGTTAGGTTAGGTTAGGTTAGGCTAGGCTAGACTTGGTTTGGCTAGGCTAGGCTTGGTTTGGTTTGGTTTGGTTAGGTTAGGTGTGTCTTGGTTAGGTTAGGTTAGATTAAGTTAGATAATATCTCAATATCTTCTCCTTTTTTCTCGCTCACCTCGTCTCCATAGTCGCCATGACCACTAGTCTGGCATCACTGCTAGAGACGGGTCACTACCTCTAACTTGGCAACAATTACTCTACATACAAAGTGTGGTGGTGGTGGTGCTGTGTAATGACGCTTGTAAACTCTCTGCTTTTACCCAATTATGTTGTTTAAGACTTAATTAACACTTGGTAAACACTGAACCATTAAACTAGGTTGTGTTGTGATAGTGTACTTCAGTGTGTGTGTGTGTGTGTGTGTATAAGTAAATATGAACAAGGACAAATTTTTTGTTTAACAAATTTATTGGCAGAGCTTGTAGTATAGTTTGCCTATTCTGAGTAATTCAGTCAGGTCTTGACACTGAGGGTGGTATCACTTCTCACTGCCACGCAGGACAGAGGTTCATACACAAAGAAATACTGTACATTATATTCATTAACAAATATAAATGTATAGAGGTCAGAGTCATATGGGTAATGTCACTGTTCACTGCCATGCAGGACAGAAGTTCGTACACAAAGAGATGCTTCATATTCATTGACAGTACATATACATATATGTAAACACACACACGCACATATACATACATATACATATATACATACACATATACATGTACATGTACATATATATATCCACACGCACACATACATACATATACGTCGGTCAGATTCATGTGGGTAATGTCACTTTTCACTGCCATACAGGACAGAGGTTCGTACACAAAGAATACATCATATTCATTGACACTATATATAGGTCAGATTCATGTGGGTAATGCCACTGTACACTGCCACGCAGGACAGAGGTTCGTACACAAAGAAGGAAATACATCACATTCACCAGCAGCATATACAGTATAGGACAAAGAATTAGCAACACCGCTTAAAAACAAGAATGAGGAAAGATAACAACAATAACAACAACAAAAAAACACCAAAAATCACCAGAAAAAAAATAAAATAAAAATAAAAACATAAAACCAGGGAATGAATAAATAAACGGATTACCGAAATAAAAAAAAATGAAAAAAAAAATGAAATGGTGGGTCATGAGTTGTTTTCTTTGGGGGTAAAAAAACCCTCAGCTTTATAAGGAATTAGTGTCAGTAAGAACGTGGCCTCAAGCTTAGTGCCGGGGCTTTGTGTGTCGTTAACTTGTGCTCGGGAGGAATTTTTGCTGGGGGGGGTGGGTGGGTTGGAGTGTGTGTTGGTGGGGTGGGTTGGAGTGTGTGTTGGTGGGGTGGGTTGGAGTGTGTGTGGGGGGGGGGGTGGGTGTTTGTGTGAGGGTGGGGGATGTTATTGTTGCTCCATAATTAAGGTTACTATATACTGTTACACACACACACACACACATACACACACACACACACTGAGGGGTCTTTATATGGTGGGTCTGGGATGGATAAGACCAACACGATGGGTGGTCTTAATAGGTCTTGAATTTCTTAAGGGAAACACTTCTCGTACTTGTTTGGTACTGTCCCCCTCATTCCCCCTCTCTCTCTCTCTCCCCTACCCCCCCCCCTCCCTCCTCACCCTCTCTCCCCCTCTTCCCTCTCCCCCAGCCTCTTCAACACCCTCCCTCCCCCTCCCTCCCCCTCCCTCCCTCCCCCTCTCTCCCTCCCTCCCCCTCCCTCTTTAAATCAAGTGTTGGTCAGCATAGTAGACTTGTGTTGATGCTTGCTGTTGGCTAGTGAGGGAGGAGGAGGAGGTGGTCGTCTTTGTTTATTGATTTGTACTGTGAATGAACTCTGACTGCGGGGTCTTTCAGCTCAGGTGGCCATCAACAACAACATCAACAACAAAAACAACTACAAAAACATCAACATCAACAACAAAAACAACAACAAAAACAACAACATCAACATCAACAACAAAAACATCAACAACAAAAACAACAACACAAACAACAACATCAACAACAAAAACAACAACAAAAACAACATCAATAACAAAAACATCAACATCAACAACAAAAACAACAAAAACAACATCAATAACAAAAACATCAACATCAACAACAAAAACATCAACATCAACAACAAAAACATCAACAACAAAAACAACAACACAAACAACAACATCAACAACAAAAACAACAAAAACAACATCAATAACAAAAACATCAACATCAACAACAAAAACAACAAAAACAACATCAACAACAACATCAACAACAAAAACAACATCATCATCATCATCATCATCAACAACAACAACAACAACCACCAAGATATTTAGTGCTTCATCCACGCCACAGAACACCACAGAAGGGCCTCCAGGCCTTGGGGGTCAATCTTCTCCTTTTGTGGACATTTATAGTTTTTTTTTACATGATTCTATTCTTTTTTTTTTACAAGATTCAGTTCGCGTTTTTTTTTTTTTTTTTACAAGATTCCGGGTTAGTTTTCACAGCATTATCCGGGTCCTCACATAAGCTAATTCACTATTCATGTTCCTTATCACAGAATGAGGATGTATGTGTGTGTGTGTGTGTGTGTGTGTGTGTGTGTGTGTGTTTTATCTATACAGGAGGAAGTGTTGGTGTGAGAGATTTGAAGAGGTGGAGCCTTGACTCTCTCTCTCTCTCTCTCTCTCTCTCTCTCTCTCTCTCTCTCTCTCTCTCTCTCTCTCTCCTCCTCCTCTTTCTTCCCCTCCTCTCCTCTCCTCTCCTCCCTTCTCCGCCTCAATCTATTCCTCCTGTCATCTTTTTTTTCCACTCCTCCCCTTTCCTTCCCCTCCCTCCTGCCCCCTCCCTCCTTCCCCCTCCCTCCTCCCCCTCCCTCCTTCCCCCTCCCTCCTGCCCCCTCCCTCCTGCCCCCTCCCTCCTTCCCCCTCCCTCCTGCCCCCTCCCTCCTTCCCCCTCCCAGTCACCGTCATTGTATTATCCATAATTCAGGTATCTGGTTCACCTGGTCTATGTGCACTGACACACACCTGCCCTGCCCCCTCCTCCTCCTCCCTCCCCGATGAGAGGGAGGGAGGAGCTGAGTGAGAGGAGGAGAGTGGCAGTGAGAAGGGGGGAGTGGCAGTGAGAGGGAGAGAGTGACAGTGAGTGGGGGGAGTGACAGTGAGTGGGGGTGAGTGACAGTGAAAGGGGGTGAGTGGCAATGAAAGGGGGAGTGACAGTGAAAGGGGGAGAGTGACAGTGAAAGGGGGAGAGTGACAGTGAGAGGGGGACAGTGGTAGTGAGTGAGGGGAGTGGCAGTGAGTGGGAGAGTGACAGTGAGTGGGGGAGTGACAGTGAAAGGGGGAGAGTGACAGTGAGTGGGGGGGAGTGACAGTGAGTGGGGGAGAGGAGAAGTCAGGGTAGAATTGAGTGAGTGAATTCTTTTAAAGTGAGAACAGGAGTGAGGAGACGAGAATCCCCCCCCCCCCCCCACTCCATTCCCCTTCCATCAGTGAGAGAGTTAGAGGGAGAGGGACCAGGCAGAACCACTTGTTGATAATGGTGATGCATTACTGTGAGGAGCTGTGGAGTGACAATTTGTTGAGGCCTGTGACCACCACCCACTCACCCACCCACCCACCCTCACCCACCCACCCACTCACCCACCCTCACCCACCCACCCACCCACAACACTAGCTTAAAGTTGGTCCCAGCTTCCAAGACCTTTATGGCTTAGAGCCCACTTGTAGTGCTCTTCACCTGTGTGTGTGTGTGTGTGTGTGTGTGTGTGGAAAAGAATGACTGTCACCCTCAAAGCAAAATTATTGGCTTGACTCATCCCAGCCCTTAACTTTGTCTACCACTCAGACAGTTCTTAAAGCTCTTGTAACTCAGGTGACTGTCGTTCGTTCCCTGACTGTCTGTGTGTGTGTGTGTGTGTGTGACTGTTGTTGTTCTTGAGGTGTGACTGTTTATAATATCTCACACATTCTTTGTTAACACTCAGTAACTGTATACCCAAAGCTATTCTGGCTCTTATGTTACCTCTTGACTGTTTGTGACTGTTGTAACTGTATATTGATCCACTGACAATAGCGACGAAAACTCAGTAAGATTCCCTCTTTATATACGTACTCAAACCCAGTCAGACTACCACCCACCATGCCTCGCCCACCCACCATGCCTCGCCCACCCACCTCGCCCACCCACCTTGCCTAGCCCACCCACCCCGCCCACAAAACTCCTCTGACTGTGGCTGACTGTCTGCTGTTCTGACTGTCGCTTTTGACTGTGTGTGTGTGTGTGTGTGTATTTTGGATACATTAATTGTACTTTCCTGTCAGTTGATTGATATTGTGAACTGTTATAGACTGTAAACTGTTTGGGGACATTGTGTGTTTGACTGGTAACTGGTAAATACATAAAATTGACTTCTTCCCCTTGAATAAACTTACCAATCTTGACTGTCAAATACCATTGACTGCTTAACTGTTATCTGGTGAATACATTAACTGTATTTGACTGGTAACTGGTGAATACATTAACTGGTTGTGTAACTGTGTCTTCTGGTTCGTCTGGCTAAATGGATAAACCAGGGTCCCGGGTTGTAGATAGATGGAGTGATTTAAATTTTGAAGACGCGTAGAATATCAGATGAGGTGGCGAGATGGTTGACTCTTTGTGGCTCAGAAGTGTGTGTGTGTGTGTGGCTCAGAAGTGTGTGTGTGTGTGTGTGTGTGTGTGTGTGGTGGGGAGAGGGGCTTTGTATGTTTGTTTGTAAGCGATCTACTCTCTCTCTCTCTCTCTCTCTCTCTCTCTCTCTCTAATTAAAAGCCTCAGTCAACACAATATTTAATCAGTCGTTCCCGCCAAAATACACACAAGTTCTTCCCGCCAAAAGTTATGATAATACTTCCCGCCAAAAATTTTCATTAATAATCCGACAAATGAGGAATAATGCCACAAATAATGACACAAACCTTCAGTCGAAAATAAATATATATAGGTCCTTACCGTCCAAAACAAAGACAGGTCCTTCCCGTTCAAAACAGCCAGATCCTTCCCGTCCAAAACAGAGACAGGTCCTTCCCGTCCAAAACAAAGACAGTTCCTTCCTTGCCACCCAAAACAGAGACAGGTCCTTGCCACCCAAAACAGACAGGTCCTTCCCGCTTTAAAAATATATTTAATATCAGGTCGGCCAACAGACAGAGAGCGTTTTGTGGGAAGACGCAGCTCATCGCCACCCCGTCACTTGCCATCCCCTTGTGCCAATCACCCCAAGCGAAGCCTCAGTTCATGGAGGGACTGTTCATATATTGAGGATAAATTTCTTATTGGTGGAGGCTTTTGTGTGAGAGAGAGAGAGAGAGAGAGAGAGAGAGATATCCCCCCCCTCCTGTGCTTAAAGAGCGCTGGCAGACAAAAGGCAGTGAGTGCGTTAGTATAGGTAGCGTCGCGTAACCCCGTCACCACCAAACCTGCCATTATCACTGAGATGAGGGTAACGCCAGGCGCATTTGACTGCTCGTACTGGCGTTGGTTTATGGTATAGACGTAGGGATGGAATGACTCACTATGCCAGACGATCGAACGCCTGTCGTCTGCCCTCGTTGGCGCTCTTTTATGGCAGCAGACAGAGAGGGTTGTGTCTGAAGGAGGGGGGGAGGCGAAGGGGGTAGGGTGGGTGAGGAGGAGCAGGGTAGGGAATCGGACACAGCTGACGCGGGGGGTACATCACAAGACGGCTGGCGCGGAATTGGCGATTTTTTGGGCCTTATCGCCGGCGGGATGGTCGAAGTTGGCGCGTTTTTTATAAGGCTTGAATTGTTGGACATTACGACGGTGGTGTCCTCTTGTGTCCTGGGAAAAAATCAGCTGACGGAAAAAAAACCAGTTACCGGGAAAAAAAGTTACCGGGAAAAAAACAGTTACCGGGAAAAACCAGTTGGCGGGAAAATCTCAGGAAGTGGTGAAATTTTGTTGTCAAGAAGACTTATGAAGGGTAGAGAGAAGACAAGAACAAAAGGATAGGAAAGAGACATAGGCGTGATATGAAGAAGACTTAGGGAGGATAAGAAGATAGAGGCAGGATAGGAAAGAGACAGGCAGGATAGGAAGACACTGGCAGGATAGGAAGGAGATGTAGACAGGATAGGAAGAAAACTGGAGGAGAATAATATAGGAAGAACAAGATAGGAAAGGGACATTAGCATGATAGAAAGAAGACATCGGCAGGATAGGAATAAGACCGAAGAAGAATAGGATAGGAAGACGAACAACAGGATAAACAGAACAAGATAGAAAAGAGACGTTGGCAGGATAGAAAGACTCAAGAGGCGTAAAATCAGAACACTTGGTAGAGCTGTTGTATTGTCTCCCTGCAGTTGATGGCCAGACAATTGCAACTTCCTTCATTCCTTCCAATTTTCTTCTCGTTTTCATCCTTTTTATTGTTCTTTCCTTTTTTTTTTTATCCGGTTGTGTTTTTTGTTTATGGGACACACACACACACACACTTGTATATTATTTGTAATTCGGAACCCATTCCCCAAATATGTAACTGTATATTTTCAGCCTTCTGGCTGCCAAGCTCCTTCAATAAACCGTTAATTATTATTATTATTATTATTATTACACACACACACACACACACCAGGTGATCCCACGAGGTCGGGATACTCCTCTTGCCTCTTGTTTGTTTTTATGGAGTTGTTGGGATGGCTGGCGTCTCTCTCTCTCTCTCTCTCTCTCTCTCTCTCTCTCTCTCTCTCTCTCTCTCTCTCTCTCTCTCTCTCTCTAATATATATATACTACCTCGTGTTTCTTGGTGTTGGGTTGTGTGTGTGTGAGAGAGCCAATAGAGAGAGATAAGAACATTTACACCCAGAACATTTAAAACCATTCCTACGAGTTCGCTCCTGGTTGGATAGTTTGAGTACCTTTGTAATGTCCCCTTTGATTAGCCCTGCCTTCCATTTATACGCCTCTATTATATCGCCCCTCACTCTACGTCTCTCGAGGGAGTGCAAATTAAGATGCTTTAACCTGTCTCTGTACTCGAGGTTCCTAATGCCCAGGATTAGTCTTGTTATCCTCCTCTGAATTCTTTCTTGGGATTCTATATCCTTTCTGTAATACGGTGACCAGAATTGAACTGCGTAATCCCAGTGAGGTTTCACAAACGCTAGATATAGTTTTAGGATGACCTCGCTAGTCTTGTAACTAACACTCCTTTGTATGAACCCAAGTACTTTGTTAGCCTCGTTTCGAGCAAATGCACATTGTTGACCTGGTTTAAGATTCCTACTTATCATTACTCCTAAATCTTTCTTACATTCGAATTTCTCTATAACATCGTTGTTCATCTGATATCTGGTTTCTCTGTTTACATCTCCTAAACTAAGTACTTTACATTTGTCCACAATGAATTTCATCTGCCATTTTTCAGACCATGTGAAATTTTCTCTAGATCTTCCTGTAGTTTTGCGGAGTCCTCGTCAGATTTAATAACACGTCCTACTTTAGTGTCGTCAGCGAGTTTACTTATGTTGGTGTCTATGCCGAAATCTATATCGTTTATGTATATAATAAACAAAAATAGTCCAAGTACTGAGCCTTGGGGTACTCCACGGGTGACGTTACTCCAATCGGATATAGTGCCATTAAATCACACTCGCTGTTTCGTGTCCTGAACCCACGTCTTAATCCATTTCAGAATATCTACTCCAATGCTGATAGGTATGTGTACATGTATAGAGACAGGTAGATGAACACACACACACACACACACACACACAGGGACCCAACAAGTTCCCTCCAAGCAGCTGTATGGAGGTGAGAAGGAGCTGTATTACCTCTCTCACAACCTCCAAAACACCCACCTACCTACTTACCTTACCTTACCTTACCTTACCTTACCCTTCCCTTCCTAGTCTTATCTCTCTCTCTCTCTCTCTCATTCTGAGTTTTAAATCATCGTATTCAAAGGGGTTAAATCACCATAATCCAGGGGTTAAATCACTATACTCAAAGGGTTAAATCACCATACTCAAGACGTTAAATCACCATACAAAGACGTTAAATCACCATACTCAAGAGATTAAATCACGATAATTAAGGGGTTAAATCACCATGTTTTGGAAATAACAGACATAATTTGTTAACACAGATTAGATATACAATAATAAAAGTGAATACGAAGTTAATTAGCATATAGCCAGGTAGTCAAGGTGATCTATTTTCCACCATAAGCAACTGTGTCAGGTGTAGGGAGCAATTAGTGTCAGGTAAACCACAAGATGTCGCTATTAGACTAAAGCTCGGGTATTATACAGTTTTATACAATTTATACAGTTTTATACAATTTATACAGTATTATACAGTGTCTCTATGTACTGTATATACCTCTGGCAAGTCCCCCTCCCTTGTGTGTGGGTAGAGAGATAGGGAGACACACACACACATACACACAGAATATATTAGTTTGTGAGAAAATCAAATCTTTTAAGGGGAGATCCAAATATATTCCGCGTGTAGGGCTAAGTTTAGGTTAGGTTAAGCTGGGTTAGGTTAAGTTGGGTTAGGTTAGGTTAGGTTAAGCTGGGTTAGATTAAGTTGCGTTAGGTTAGGTTAAGCTGGGTTAGGTTAAGCTAGGCTATGTTAGATTAAGCTGGGTTAGATTAGGCTGGGTTAGGTTAAGCTGGGTTAGGTTAGGTTAGGCTGTGTTTGATTAGGCTGGGTTAGGTTAAGCTGGGTTAGGTTAGGTTAGGCTGTGTTTGATTAGGCTGGGTTAGGTTAAGCTGGGTTAGGTTAGGTTAGGCTGTGTTTGATTAGGCTGGGTTAGGTTAAGCTGGGTTAGGTTAGGTTAAGCTGGGTTAGGTTAAGCTGGGTTAGGTGAGGTATGAGTCAGTATTTGTCTGTGTTATCTTCACCTCTGTTCCTCTTTAGTTCCTTTTTATTATTCATATCTGTCTGTGATTGTGGCTCCCTCACCTTCACCTAGCACCACCTTCACCTAGCACCACCTTCACCACCTTCACCTAACACCACCTTCACCTAGCACCACCTTCACCACCTTAACCTAGCACCATCTTCACCTAGCACCACCTAACACCACCTTCACCTAGCACCACCTTCACCACCTTCACCACCTTCACCTAGCACCACCTTCACCACCTTCACCTAGCACCACCTTCACCACCTTCACCTAACACCACCTTCCTCACCTTCACCTAGCACCACCTTCACCTAACACCACCTTCACCTAGCACCACCTTCACCTAGCACCACCTTCACCTAGCACCACCTTCACCACCTTCACCTAACACCACCTTCACCTAGCACCACCTTCACCACCTTAACCTAGCACCACCTTCACCTAGCACCACCTAACACCCAAAAGCTTCGATAATAATTGAAGCTTTATACAGTAATTTTTGGTCTATGTATATATCGGTGATGACAGGTGATTAAGTACATCTAATTACTCACAGGTATTTACCAGGTGTTAGCTGTCATGACGGCTGTGGGAAGACTGATGGTAAATAATAATAATAATAATAATTGACGGTTTATTGAAAAAGTTCTGCAGCCCGAAGGCTGAAAATATACATTGGACATAAATGACTTATTACATACATTGGTGGTTTAACAAAAGCCTTCATTAGAGAAAGGTAAAGGAACATACAGTGAACATACAGATTAATGTAGGTGTTGAACAGCAAAAACGTGGTGTAGTAGTTCCCTCACAGATGGTGTTATGAGGGGCCTCACGTGGTGTAGTAATTCCCTCACAGATGGTGTTATGAGGGGCCTCACGTGGTGTAGTAATTCCCTCACAGATGGTGTTATGAGGGGCCTCACGTGGTGTAGTAATTCCCTCACAGATGGTGTTATGAGAGGCCTCACGTGGTGTAGTAATTCCCTCACAGGTGGTGTTATGAGGGGCCTCACGTGGTGTAGTAACTCCTTCACATATGGTGTTATGAGGGGCCTCACGTGGTGTAGTAATTCCCTCACAGATGGTGTTATATGAGTGAGGTGTGGTTCCAGGCCTTCCTATTGTAGACGGATTAACACATCTCTGGTTGTTGTTGGGCCTCACGGGCCATTATCACTGGGTACCTGGGACCTCACTGTGTGAAGGTCAACTTGGGTACCACTGTTACTATTGAGTTGTTCTCACTGACTTAAACACTGTTCACCACTGTTCACCTCTGTTTAACACTAGTTCCATTCCTTTCCTAAATGAAATAGTAACTTCTGGCGAGAACATGTTGATATTCCGGTGGGGAGGAGGGTTCAGGGGAGGGAGTTGGTATGGGCCAACATAACAGTTGACCTGGCTGCTCTGAGAGGAGCGCCAGGTACGTCTTGACCCTTCGGTGGTGTGTGTGTGTGTGTGTATTATAATCAGGTGTTAAGAGACGGTCAGTGAGGTGATAGGTGTGGTTTTCTTGTTTCAGGTGATGGGTAACAGAGACGTACACACGGCCAGTGATTTGGACTTGTACCTGGAGGACTATGGCTCAGGCGATGGTCCGGACTTGGTGGAGGGGCCTGGATTGACCCATATCGATCATGAGGGTTCAGGACACGGTAGTCGGGATCACCCTTACGGCGCCACCTACGATGATACGGAAGATGATGACTACTACGATGAATACGATGCTAGATATACCCCCGATGATGATGACTCATTCCACGAAGGATCCGGTACAAGTGAGTATCCCCTCTTAATGTGTCTGGGTTTTCTTTGAAGTATGGTGTTGGTTTTCTGTTCTCATTTTCAGGGGTAACTAAGAAAAAACGAGGACTTATACGTTATTTTCCTGGCTTCTTAAATACGTGAAATTTAACATGCAAAGACTGATGTATTGTAATGTTATTTTAATGTGAACTGTATATAAATTGGAACTAAAAGTTATATTTCCCTAGAATTAGAAAATATTTGGACGACTATGCTCTAGGACCTAGGTAGAACTTCACAATATAGATACTGGACACTTTATATATCTGGTCATACACTGTCTGGTAAAATATCGTGTTGACATTTGATTCCGCTTTTAGACGTGTGAAAACGACGATGGGTGGAAGATAATTGGATATTGTTTCAAAATGGTGACTTCTGAAACTTGGAGATGTGTTAAAAAAAATGAATAATAATAATTAACGGTTTATTAAGATAATATGGCAACCCAAAGGCTGAAAATATACACATATGGTGGAATCGGGGAGTGGGTCACTTGATTGACAAAAGCTCTGTGTGTGTGTGTGTGTGTGTGTGTGTGTGTGTGTGTGTGTGTAGTGTTTTTGGGCCTCAACATCAGTGTCCTACTAACTTTGAAACCTTAATTGACACATAATATTTTCACCCTGACCCATAAACACTATAAATGACACACACACACACACACACACACACACACACATAACGACAACTTTTAAGCCCCTGTGTGCCTGGTTTTTAGTGTTTTGCAGTACTAAAAGCTTCGTAATTACGTTCTATTTGCACGTTGTCCTTTTAAACGATCCCAGATCATTATTTGTTTTCCATTTTTGTGTGTCAGGATATAACAAACTTACTCGTGGTCATTTATGTCCAGCTGGTGTTATATATTGAGGATTTCTGGTGTATTTAAAGATTTATCATTAGAGTATTCCTTAGAAATAGTCCCATTTTCTTCTATTAATATTTGCCCGTTTTCTTTGATGTGAACCTTGTAAATATTTCCCAAGCCATATCAACTGTTTTACCTTTTGGGATCTAGTTTTGCTTGACAGTTTTGTATTCTGTGTAGTATTGTAATGCCCCTCACGTTCCAAAAACACCGAAACACCTTCAGAATTGTAAAATAAGTAAATATATTATTGTCTCACTATTACAACCGATAGTGGTGAACATATTTATAGTTATTACGAATATTAATTAACCTTTCCCCCCCCCCCATCCGGACCTGATCTTGAATAGAACCCAGCCTTACCCAGGTTCGATTAGGGTATATAATAAATGTTTAGTGTATAAGTCAGTAGGGTATATTGACCAATCATGAGCCTCGGTGTATAGGTCAGTAGGTTATATTGACCAATCATGAGCCTCGGTGTATAGGTCAGTAGATTATATTGACCAGTCATGAGCCTCGGTGTATAAGTCAGTAGGTTATGTTGACCAGTCATGAGCCTCGGTGTATAAGTCAGAAGGTTATATTGACCAGTCATGAGCCTTGGTGTATAAGTCAGTAGGTTATATTGACCAATCAAGAGCCTCGGTGTATAAGTCAGAAGGTTATATTGACCAGTCATGAGCCTCGGTGTATAAGTCAGAAGGTTATATTGACCAGTCATGAGCCTCGGTGTATAAGTCAGTAGGTTATATTGACCAATCAAGAGCAACGATGCTTTTATTTAGGTCAGTGACGGGGCTTATCCGATTAAAAGCTGAATTTGTTTAAACTTTAACCATTTATCAGAGAGGAAGGTTCGTTCTACCGCTTTGTGTTGAAATTGTGTGTATAACGAATTTTGTATGTGAGCTTCATTCAACCTGTGTGTCGCTTGGTCTAAGGACGTCCCGTATATTCGACTACACTAATCGGCTCTGTAGTGTGTTGCTTTTCACCGCTGCAGCACCTGAGCCGATTACACTTACCTGGAAATTATTCGGTGATACTTAGTGTGTACCGTGTAAGGGTTGTTATTGTGTGTGTGTGTGTGTCTCTTGGAAACCTGAAAATTGTGTGGCCAGATTATTGCAGGAGGCCAGGGATTCGTATATACTCTCGAGAGGCCAGGGTTATCTTTTGAGGCCGGGCTCTCTTGGGGGGCCGGGTGCTCTCAAGGGCCGGGTGCTCTCAAGGGCCGGGTTCATCTGAGACTGTTATTATATTATGCTGTGAATGTTACGTTTCGCATTTTTGTAGAATAGACGTGTGTGTGTGTGTGTGTGTGTGTGTGTCCTCTTCCCACAAGGCCCCGAGACAAGCAATTTGGTTGTTTGGTTAGTTGTTTAGTTGGTTGTTTGCTGAGTTAGTCACACAACCACATCGGAAAATTCACAACCAATTTTTTTTCGTATGTGTGTTTAATATGAGTTTTTATTAAGGATATCCCTATAGTAAGGAAGCCAGAGGGGGACGTCAGGGGGAACACATAGTTAGCGGGTTATTCTCATAGTATTATATAAGACAGTGTGGTGGTGTAAGGGTGACATATGAACATACAGTGAAGGATAAGGAGTGTAAGGGTATAATATGACAGGTGTTATTGGAGAGTATTTACATAATTAAAGTTACAAAATGGAAAAAAAAAATTATAGAATGAAAATATTACAGAATTATGAAAAAAAGTTAGAGTAAAAACTTAAAGAAATTACCTCACACATTTAATTGGTATTCATAGACAAAGAGTGTGCACTTGTTCTACAGGAAGTGCTCACGGGATACACAAAGTCAGTATTATTTGTTGCAGCTGTCGACCCCGGGTTCAAATCTCCTCTTATTCGGGTTCAAACACTCCCCACATTCTACCGACCCCGGGTTCAAATCTTTTCTTATTCGGGTTCAAACACTCCCCACATTCTACCAACCCCGGGTTCAAATCTTTTCTTATTCGGGTTCAAACACTCCCCACATTCTACCAACCCCGGGTTCAAATCTCCTCTTATTCGGGTTCAAACACTCCCCACATTCTACCAACCACGGGTTCAAATCTCCTCTTATTCGGGTTCAAACACTCCCCACATTCTACCGACCCCGGGTTCAAATCTCCTCTTATTCGGGTTCAAACACTCTCCACATTCTACCAACACGCGTAGCCTATGCACGCAATAAACCACCTGTACACACCCTAGGAAAATTTAACTATGCTATTATAAGCATAGTTAACTGCAGCATTTAACACTGAATACAAATTTAACATGAGAAGAAAAAGACCCGAGAATTTACGGTAATCACGTTTTAAATTAACAGACAGGGGTTGATAGATGACGTCACCACACAGACGGGGGTTGGGAGATGACGTCACCACTTACAGACCGGGGGTTGGGAGATGACGTCACCACTTACAGACCGGGGATTGGGATATGACGTCACCACTTACAGACGGAGGATTAGAGATGACGTCATCATTCACCAACGGTATAATAGGCTTGTGATTGGCTGTCTAGACATTGACCACACCGTTGTGAAGTTCAGCCATTTAATAACTTTTTTTTATAACGTTATTGGTAAAAAGAAATATATTGGTGTTTCTTCCCTCAAAGTTTTCATAATAATTAATTAGATGGTGATTAATTAAGGTTATTGAAGGATTAGATGGTGATTAATTAAGGTGATTGAAGGATTAGATGGTGATTAATTAAGGTGATTGAAGGATTAGATGGTGATTAATTAAGGTGGTTGAAGGATTAGATGGTGATTAATTAAGGTTATTGAAGGATTAGATGGTGATTAATTAAGGTTATTGAAGGATTAGATGGTGATTAATTAAGGTGATTGAAGGATTAGATGGTGATTAATTAAGGTTATTGAAGGATTAGATGGTGATTAATTAAGGTTATTGAAGGATTAGATGGTGATTAATTAAGGTGGTTGAAGGATTAGATGGTGATTAATTAAGGTGATTGAAGGATTAGATGGTGATTAATTAAGGTTATTGAAGGATTAGATGGTGATTAATTAAGGTGGTTGAAGGATTAGATGGTGATTAATTAAGGTTATTGAAGGATTAGATGGTGATTAATTAAGGTGGTTGAAGGATTAGATGGTGATTAATTAAGGTGGTTGAAGGATTAGATGGTGATTAATTAAGGTGATTGAAGGATTAGATGGTGATTAATTAAGGTGGTTGAAGGATTAGATGTGATTAATTAAGGTGATTGAAGGATTAGATGGTGATTAATTAAGGTTATTGAAGGATTAGATGGTGATTAATTAAGGTGGTTGAAGGATTAGATGGTGATTAATTAAGGTGATTGAAGGATTAGATGGTGATTAATTAAGGTTATTGAAGGATTAGATGGTGATTAATTAAGGTGGTTGAAGGATTAGATGGTGATTAATTAAGGTGATTGAAGGATTAGATGGTGATTAATTAAGGTGGTTGAAGGATTAGATGGTGATTAATTAAGGTGGTTGAAGGATTAGATGGTGATTAATTAAGGTGATTGAAGGATTAGATGGTGATTAATTAAGGTGTTTGAAGGATTAGATGGTGATTAATTAAGGTGGTTGAAGGATTAGATGGTGATTAATTAAGGTGATTGAAGGATTAGATGGTGATTAATTAAGGTTATTGAAGGATTAGATGGTGATTAATTAAGGTGGTTGAAGGATTAGATGGTGATTAATTAAGGTTATTGAAGGATTAGATGGTGATTAATTAAGGTGGTTGAAGGATTAGATGGTGATTAATTAAGGTGGTTGAAGGATTAGATGGTGATTAATTAAGGTGATTGAAGGATTAGATGATTAATTTAGGTGATTGAAGGATTAGATGATGATTAATTTAGGTGATTGAAGGATTAGATGATTAGGATGATGGAAGGTTTAATTAGAAAGTAGCAGGGAGGTACTACCGCCTGGGGAGGTATTGGAAGCATAATGTGTTGTCTAATGGTAGACCCTGCTGCCATATGTGACCAAGTCCCAGGTTGCTGATCTGACTTTCTGCCTCATTTACACACAATTGCAGGGTCTCAATTGTTTCTCTTACCATTGACAACACAACATACAGTATTGTTTCTCACTCTTGATCTTTATTTTTATTTTTTTTATTTCTTTATGGTTTATTATTATTATTATTATTATTATTATTATTATTATTATTATACTATGGCCTAATCGTTTATATATATACTGTATTATATTGTGGTATATTTAGTATTTTTCTTCGTTAAGTTTTATACCACGACACCGAATTTGTTTTGAAAATATTCCCCCCAACAACGGGATCTGATGTTTAATGTAGGTAAATGTTTAAAGAGCCGGCAAAGGTGAGGAAATTACAAGGGAATATTTTTTCTGCCGGTTCATCACTCGCTATTACCGCCACGACCCCGTTATGCTGAACCTGGTGTGTGTGTGGGGGGGTGTCGGGGGTTGAGGTAAATACTGTTAAAAATTAATAATGAAATGGTGATAAATTACGTATGGATAACAAGGGGGGAGTAAGGATAGCGTCTGGTGTGTTAGTGTAGTGATTGAGTTTTGAGAGAGGAAACTGATCTATCGTCAGGTTTTCTGTTTTTGTTTCCCCCACTGAACGCTAATTCATTTTTTCTTCCCTTCCCCCTTCATTTTTCACCCTTTCTCCTCCCTTACTTCTTCTCTCCCTTTATCCTCATCACTTTTCACCCTCCCCTTACCCCTATCTCTCTCTCTCGTGTTTTTTTTTTATAAAGACTTTTAATATACAGATCAACGTTGTCTGTGTGCCCGTCCCCGTGCTGTCACCCGCGGGCATAGAGGTTTTTAAAATACAGTTTCCACTAACGAGAATTGCCCTTACTGTACTTGCTGACGTTGATTCAGTTAGCCATGATAAAGATCGTCCCTTTTCTGTGACGTCTACTACACCCGTTTTCTTTCGTGCGAAGGGAAACGCGCTGACTGGCACTGGAATCAATTGAAGAGGCCATACACTCACCGATTGCAGATGTTGCAACCCAAGTGTCACGCTTTGGCACTGAAGGTGTGTACCCTAGTGGACGGTCGGCAAGGTCGGGAAGGCGAGTTGAGCGTTGATGGAGAGGTTTTAGAAGTTGAGTTGGGAGCTAGCATGAAGTTGTACTAGCCTTAGAAAGTTATTTGTAAGGTGGAAGGAATTCATGCAAAAAGTAATGTTAAATTAGGTATGGCAGCGACCGTCTTCAGCGATGTTGTATATATTGTCATGTAAAGAATTGCGGGAGAATTTTAGGTCAAGATAAGTCATTAGAGACACAATCCAGAAGAAGATAAAGAAAAAAGCGAAGAATATTTTAATTAATTGAGCGCTAAGTTGAATGGAATTAATTGATAAAAGTACGGAATTAATTATGGAATTATCATAATGTTAGACAGTTGTGATGTGATAGGGCAGATGTTTACAGTGACGAATGTTTGGTAGCTGATGTGTTTTTAGTTTTTTTTTACAGGTGTTTAGGGACGAGGCTGACAGTTTATTGTATTTGTTGACGTATTTCCGAGTCCGCCATATTTGTGACGTCACAGGCTGTTGGCTCCCAGATTGTCAATAATTTTCGAGTAGAATTGAGATATAATTTCAGTTGAATAATTATGCCTGATATAACAAATTGATTAGATAATTTCCTTAAACGAAAAGAAATATATCAGTTTAAGTTAGTTAATAATTTTACGCATTCAAATATAAATATATAATTTTCAACAATACAAATTATATTAAAGGTAAATGAGAAAAAAATAATCCAATGTTATATTTGTTTTTATTATTACGGCGAGTTAAAAGTAACAACAGTAGAGGTATAAATATATCATCTGGTTAGAGTGTGTGTGTGTCTGATTAATAGTTTCCAATAAATGTAGTTTATTTATTATTGGGGTAAAATTCACAGGGATGGGGCGCCATTGATGTGAGAATGGTGGGTATGGTGGTGGGTATGGTGATGGTGGTGGGTATGGTAATGGTTTATATTAGAATAGTGGGTATGGTGGTAGTTATGGTGGTACGTATGTTAGGGTATAGTGAGTATGGTGGGTTATGTTAGGGTGATGAGTATGGTGTTAAATGCTTCTAGGTGTGTGTGTGTGTGTGTGTGTGTGTGTGGCCCAGCGTGTTTTGAACTCGTATTTAAAGCTGATATACTCGGCTCGTGTATAAGGCACATAGCCCAAAATGCATATGCACACTTTAAAGAAACGGCCTCTTAGCATTTACTGTACTTCATTGTGCAGTTATAACCGGGATATGCTGTGTATGGTGGAGGTCACACACACACACACACACACACACACACACACACAGCGTCTTGATATACCACTGCTGTATATTCAGTGTAACAGGAGTTTGATAACCCTGCCAGCATACTTTCACATGGTGTATAACCGCGGTATGCTGTCTGTGTGTTTGTACTGGAGAGAGTGTGTGTGTACTGGAGTGTATGTGTGTGTGTGTGTGTGTGTGTGTACTGGAGTGTTTGTGCGTATGTATGTGTGTGTGTGTGTACTATAGGGTTTGTGTGTGTACTGGAGTGTTTGTGTATGTATGTGTGTGTGTGTGTACTGGAGTGTTTGTGCGTATGTATGTGTGTGTGTGTACTGGAGTGTGTGTGTGTATGTGTGTGTGTACTATAGGGTTTGTGTGTGTACTGGAGTGTTTGTGTGTATGTGTGTGTGTGTGTACTGGAGTTTTGACGAACGAGTCTAAGCGTGTTTACGGACAGTTGTGGAAGGGTACGGACAGTTGTAGAAGGGTACGGACAGTTGTGGAAGGGTACGGACAGTTTTAAAAGGCTACGGACAATTGTAGAAGGGTACGGGCAGTTTTAGAAGGGTACGGACAGTTGTGGAAGGGTACGGGCAGTTGTGGAAGGGTACGGGCAGTTTTAGAAGGGTACGGACAGTTGTGGAAGGGTACGGGCAGTTGTAGAAGGGTACGGACAGTTTTAGAAGGGTACGGACAGTTGTGGAAGGGTACGGGCAGTTGTGGAAGGGTACGGGCAGTTGTAGAAGGGTACGGACAGTTTTGGAAGGGTACGGACAGTTGTGGAAGGGTACGGGCAGTTGTGGAAGGGTACGGGCAGTTTTAGAAGGGTACGGACAGTTGTGGAAGGGTACGGGCAGTTGTAGAAGGGTACGGACAGTTGTGGAAGGGTACGGACAGTTGTGGAAGGGTACGGGCAGTTGTAGAAGGGTACGGACAGTTGTAGAAGGGTACGAACAGTTGTAGAAGGGTACGGACAGTTTTAAAAGGCTACGGACAATTGTAGAAGGGTACGGGCAGTTTTAGAAGGGTACGGACAGTTGTGGAAGGGTACGGGCAGTTGTGGAAGGGTACGGGCAGTTGTAGAAGGGTACGGACAGTTTTAGAAGGGTACGGACAGTTGTGGAAGGGTACGGACAGTTGTGGAAGGGTACGGGCAGTTGTAGAAGGGTACGGACAGTTTTAGAAGGGTACGGACAGTTGTGGAAGGGTACGGGCAGTTGTGGAAGGGTACGGGCAGTTTTAGAAGGGTACGGGCAGTTGTGGAAGGGTACGGACAGTTGTGGAAGGGTACGGACAGTTGTAAAAGGGTACGGACAGTTGTAAAAGGGTACGGACAGTTGTAAAAGGGTACGGACAGTTGTGGAAGGGTACGGACAGTTGTGGAAGGCTACGAACAGTTGTGGAAGGGTACGGACAGTTGTGGAAGGGTATGAACAGTTGTGGAAGGGTACGGACAGTTGTGGAAGGTTACGGACAGTTGTAGAAGGGTACGGACAGTTGTGGAAGGTTACGGACAGTTGTGGGAGGGTACGGACAGTTTTAGAAGGGTACGGACAGTTGTAGAAGGGTACGAACGGCTCTGGGCGTACATGGACGGCCTTAGAGACGTATTCGGACAGCTCTGGAAAAGTATGAACGGTTCCCTTGCTGATCGTTCGTGACCCATACTAGTTATTATAAAATGAGGTCAAAGGTGAGGGCCAAGGTCGCGGCGTGTAAGAGGCGTGGGGGCGTGTAGTGGTGCACGGTGGGGGCGTGTAGTGGTGCATGGTGGGGGCGCGCGTGGTGGTGGTAGAGTACACGGTGATAGTTGTGGGCGTGAGGAGCGCGTAGATGGTTGGGTGCGTGGTGGGCGTGGGCGGTAATGTTTGTGGTGTAGGGGAGCGTGCTTGTTTACGGTGGGCTTGGAGGCTGAGTGGGGGCGCGTGTTTAGTTGGGTCCGCGTGGAGAGGAGCATGCTGTGGGTGGTGGTGGGCGTGTGGGTGGGCTGGGTGGCATGGAGGGTGCGTGGAAAGTAACGTTCATGGTGGCAGTGTTGTGGGCACGCGGAGAGCAGTGTGGGGTGTGGGGGAGTGATGCGTAGTGCCTTAGGGGGGGCGTGAAGGGGCGCGTGTTCGGTGGCAGTGTTGGTGGGCGTGCGGGCGGGCGGGCGAGTATGTGTGGTGAGGTGAGGGGGGGGGGGGTGGTCGGGCGCGTGGAGGGGAGCGTGCGTGGTGTGTATTGATCGCTGAAGGTGGTGCTGCCAGTGGTGGTGGTGGTGGTGACGAGTCAGTGTGCGGCCGCCGCTGCTGCTGCTGCTGCTGCTGCTGCTAGCTAGCTGCTGTTTCTCCGCTGCTCTCCACCCACCAGTGTTTACAGCATCCAGTACGACCCGCGGCCTCGACTATCACCACCTCGTCAGCCACCACCACCGCCATATAAGACCCTCGGGTCGAACCCAGGTGGAAAGGTCAGCATCTATCATTACGTCGACACTGCCCACTACCCACACCTGTTCTGAGGTAGGTCACCTCCCACACATCTGCCTCCAGGGGGCTCTGTGTCGACCTCTTGCAGGTGTTTTGTGTACAGTGATGCCTCGCCCGGACTGTGGGGGTGTGGGTACACAGGGCTCTTGGTATACTTGAGTGTGGTGTGGGTACACAGGGCTCTGGGTATACTTGAGTGTGGGGGTGTGGGTATACATGTACTAGGGTATACATACAGTAGACGTGAGGGTGTACAGGAGTGTGAGGATTTACGTTACATGTATACATGTTGATGAGTAAATATACAGGTATACATGGATAGTATCTGTATGTTTGTATATACTGTACTGTACACTGTATGAACATTGATCATTGTAGACAGTCAAGGCAGTGACGGATACATACACTGCTGAGAAATACAGTTATACATATATAGACGGATACGTACTGTAACGGATACATGCAGTGACGGATACATACAGTTATGGATACATACTGTAGCGGATACATACTGTAACGTATACAAACAGTGACGGATACAAACTGTAAGGGATACATACAGTGACGTATACATACTGTAACGGATACATACAGTTATGGATGCATACTGTAGCGGATACATACTGTAACGTATACAAACAGTGACGGATACAAACTGTAGCGGATACATACTGTAACAGATACATACTGTAACGGATACATACAGTGACGGATACATACTGTAGCGGATACATACTGTAACGGATACAGCCAGACCTGTAACACCAACACTCGGGTAACAATGTGAGGTGTACAGATGATATTAATTTGTCATTGTTGTTAATGAGATAAACAAAGAAATGGTTGTTAATATGAACACCTAACTACGGTGTCAGTGGTTACGATAAATGATTGTAATGAACGTAAGAATAATGAGAAGAATTGTGATAAATGTTGTGTAATATTTTAGTACCGATGATAATAATAATAATAATAATAATAATAATAATAATAATAATAATAATAATAATAACAACCTATAATAACAACAACAATAATAATAATAACACAAGGACAAAAAAAATACATAAATAAATAAAAATGAAAATTGGATTAATAAGATTTCTACCTAAAGAAAACATGTTAAAATTTAATGCATATAATATTAATGGGACTGGCAATGTATTACAGTAATTCATTTCTATTTATCTAAAGATGGGTGGTATGAGGTGCGAGGGGGGAGTGGGTACGTGTATGGGGGTATGGGTACGTGTTTGGGGGTATGGGTACGTGTTTGGGGGTATGAGTACGTTTTTGGGGGTATGGGTACATGTATGGGGGTTGGGTACATGTATGGGGGTATGAGTACGTGTTTGCATTATGGGGTGGGTACGTACCCTGGGTATGTGTAAGGTATACATTAAGAGTGAGTACGTGCCCTGACCTTGACACCCACCAGCTAATGACCCTCGACCTTTGACCTGTTAATGAGTGTGTGATCTGTAATAAGCTTTAGCCATGGAATTAATGTCCCTTGAGATCTGACCACTGTGACCCCGGATCTTTGAGTGCCACATCCTCACTTGCCCTATGGCCTCTTCCTACAGGTCCCCAGCCGTTACCAACACCTCTTCCCTCCCTGACCAGATATCCCTCCTCCTAGTGACAGGCCTGGCACTTAACATTATTAGGGACCTGCCACACTTTACCATAAACAGATAAATTGTACCGGGAATTTTCCTCCCCACGCACTCATCATTCTGTCACTTTATGTAACTTGCTGACAAAACCCATGACCCTTCAGGCTTTTACGCCCTTAATGCATGAGTCATAAAGGCAAGCATGAACTTAGCATGCTTCCCAGATGGGCGCTGTAAACGCTTCTGCGCTTCACCTTGCACAGGATGTAAGGGGGTGCCCAATAAACTAGCTCCCTCTGGGGCAATCTAAAAAAAATGTAACCTAATCATGACCTCTAATGGTCCCCGTGGTCTTTGAGTATTTTAGTGGTCCTGGGGTCTTTAGTGGTCTCAGGGTCTTTTGTGGTCGTTTTAATGGTCTTTTAGTGGGCTTTGGTCTTTAATAACTCTTTGTATTATTCATGGTGGTTTGACTTGAGTACACACACACACACACACTTACACAAAAATCGGTATAACAATATTAATACTAACCTAACTCTAACTCAACCTGGAACCAACTGGAACACTGAAACACTAAAAGGGTCTGTGTACTAACTGACTATAATGGTTACCCCAAAAAATCTAAAATCTCGTGACATAATGAGGCACCCCTCCCCTCACTCCCCCAACACCCCCTCCTCCCCTCCCTACCCCACCCCCTCCCTACCCCTCGATTAAAACACAAAACATTCCATCTCCTATATATAAATGACGACGGTGTTACATTCTCCTCTCATTTTTTTATTTGTTTTTATTTGTTTATTGTTTAAGAAGGCCGGGGGGGGGGGGGGGGGTGGCAAAGCAAACTCCCTACCAGTATATTTCAGATGATAGCTATACGGCAAGGCTCGTTATGTAGGGACAGGGGGGCGGGGGGAAGGGAGAGATACGCTGACGCAACTCTTAGATTTTTCGACTGTGTGTGTGTGTGTGTTCATTTTGTCTCTCGTAACATTTAAAGGGACGACGTTGTTATAGTGGTTGTCGTAGTTGTAGTGGTGGTTGTTTTAATGTTTATAGTAGTGGTGGTTGTAGTATATTGTTAGTGGTAGTTGTAGTAGTAGTAATAATAAAGGAATATGAATAACTTTAAGTATCTGTGCTTAGTAGACCCAAATTATGAAGACCTAAACTCACAATACAACCCTTAATTAAGTTGTTATCATAAGTAGAAGTTATCTTGATTATCGGGGTCGAGTGATCGGTTATTATCTGATAGTTTATTTTGATCTAAAACTCACAGCCGGGAGAGATGGCAACACCGCCTCGCCCCATAACTGTAGTAAGGTATCGAGTCCCCCTGGCACTTTATTAACTCCGTGTTGTGTTACAGAGAAAACTAGTGGGTCATGTTATCGAGAATCTATAGAATGTTCCTCTTGATTGTTAGGTTAGGCATGGTTTAATGGTTAGGTTTAGTGTTAGGTTAAGTTAGGCATGGTTTAATGGTTAGGTTTAGTGTTAGGTTAAGTTAGGCTTGGTTTAATGGTTAGGTTTAGTGTTAGGTTAAGTTAGGCATGGTTTAATGGTTAGGTTTAGTGTTAGGTTAGGTTAGGCTTGGTTTAATGGTTAGGTTTAGTGTTAGGTTAAGTTAGGCTTGATTTAATGGTTAGGTTTAGTGTTAGGTTAAGTTAGGCATGGTTTAATGGTTAGGTTTAGTGTTTGGTTAAGTTAGGCTTGATTTAATGGTTAGGTTTAGTGTTAGGTTAAGTTAGGCATGGTTTAATGGTTAGGTTTAGTGTTAGGTTAAGTTAGGCATGGTTTAATGGTTAGGTTTAGTGTTAGGTTAGGTTAGGCTTGGTTTAATGGTTAGGTTTAGTGTTAGGTTAAGTTAGGCATGGTTTAATGGTTAGGTTTAGTGTTAGGTTAAGTTAGGCATGGTTTAATGGTTAGGTTTAGTGTTAGGTTAAGTTAGGCATGGTTTAATGGTTAGGTTTAGTGTTAGGTTAAGTTAGGCATGGTTTAATGGTTAGGTTTAGTGTTAGGTTAAGTTAGGCTTGGTTTAATGGTTAGGTTTAGTGTTAGGTTAAGTTAGGCATGGTTTAATGGTTAGGTTTAGTGTTAGGTTAAGTTAGGCATGGTTTAATGGTTAGGTTTAGTGTTAGGTTAAGTTAGGCATGGTTTAATGGTTAGGTTTAGTGTTAGGTTAAGTTAGGCATGGTTTAATGGTTAGGTTTAGTGTTAGGTTAAGTTAGGCATGGTTTAATGGTTAGGTTTAGTGTTAGGTTAAGTTAGGCATGGTTTAATGGTTAGGTTTAGTGTTAGGTTAAGTTAGGCATGGTTTAATGGTTAGGTTTGGTGTTAGGTTAAGTTAGGCATGGTTTAATGGTTAGGTTTAGTGTTAGGTTAAGTTAGGCATGGTTTAATGGTGAGGTTTAGTGTTAGGTTTAGTTAGGCATGGTTTAATGGTTAGGTTTAGTGTTAGGTTAAGTTAGGCATGGTTTAATGGTTAGGTTTAGTGTTAGGTTAAGTTAGGCATGGTTTAATGGTTAGGTTTAGTGTTTGGTTAAGTTAGGCATGGTTTAATGGTTTGGTTTAGTGTTAGGTTAAGTTAGGCTTGGTTTAATGGTTAGGTTTAGTGTTAGGTTAAGTTAGGCATGGTTTAATGGTTAGGTTTAGTGTTAGGTTAAGTTAGGCATGGTTTAATGGTTAGGTTTAGTGTTTGGTTAAGTTAGGCATGGTTTAATGGTTAGGTTTAGTGTTAGGTTAAGTTAGGCATGGTTTAATGGTGAGGTTTAGTGTTAGGTTAAGTTAGGCATGGTTTAATGGTTAGGTTTAGTGTTTGGTTAAGTTAGGCATGGTTTAATGGTTAGGTTTAGTGTTAGGTTAAGTTAGGCTTGGTTTAATGGTTAGGTTTAGTGTTAGGTTAAGTTAGGCAAGGTTTAATGGTTAGGTTTAGTGTTAGGTTAAGTTAGGCATGGTTTAATGGTTAGGTTTAGTGTTAGGTTAAGTTAGGCTTGGTTTAATGGTTAGGTTTAGTGTTAGGTTAAGTTAGGCATGGTTTAATGGTTAGGTTTAGTGTTAGGTTAAGTTAGGCATGGTTTAATGGTTAGGTTTAGTGTTAGGTTAAGTTAGGCATGGTTTAATGGTTAGGTTTAGTGTTAGGTTAAGTTAGGCATGGTTTAATGGTTAGGTTAGGTTTCTTATTTGTACAGTATCCTCCTCAACACCGTCGAGTCTCAGTGTAATTCCGGCGTCATTATAATCCTCGTCTCTATGAGGGTGTGTTGAGTGAGTCACTGAGTCAAGCAATGGGAGTCGTCTCATGCCGCTGGCTACGTGGAGGAATTGATTCACGGAAAGTTGTTTTAGAATCTTGCCCTTGTAAAACTCTCTCTCTCTCTCTCTCTCTCTCTCTCTCTCTCTCTCAATCTACCCTTCTCTTTTCCCTCTCTCCCTCCCTCTCCTCCCCCAATCCACTACCCCCCCCTTCCCCCTCAATCCTTCCCTCCCTCATTTTTTTTTTACTAGGAAGTTGCTGCACATCCCGAGTCCGGCTGTCGATTTATTTTTTGCTAGAGAGCCGGATATGCCACCGCCTATGTACAAAATAATCGGCTTTTTGCACGCATGAAGCCGATTTGATCGTGTTGGTGTTCGGTGCAGCGAGCCACGTACACTACGGACTGTACTTGAGGTCAGGAGGTTAGGTTAGGTTTCGTGTACGTGATGTTGTTTATGTAGTGTTGTTGTTGTTGTAGTGTTGCTGTATTGTAGTCGTGTTGTTGTAGTAGTAGTAGTAGTGTTGTTATTGTAGTAGTGTTGTTGTTGTTGTTGTTGTTGTAGTGTTGCTGTATTGTAGTCGTGATGTTGTTGTTGTTGTTGTATTGTAGTCGTGTTGTTGATGTTGTTGTTGTTGTATTGTAGTCGTGTTGTTGATGTTGTTGTTGTATTGTAGTCGTGTTGTTGATGTTGTTGTTGTTGTATTGTAGTCGTGTTGTTGTTGTTGTTTTATTGTAGTCGTGTTGTTGATGTTGTTGTTGTTGTATTGTAGTCGTGTTGTTGTTGTTGTATTGTAGTCGTGTTGTTGTTGTTGTATTGTAGTCGTGTTGTTGTTGTTGTTATATTGTAGTCGTGTTGTTGATGTTGTTGTTGTATTTTAGTCGTGTTGTTGATGTTGTTGTTGTTGTATTGTAGTCGTGTTGTTGTTGTATTGTAGTCGTGTTGTTGATGTTGTTGTTGTATTGTAGTCGTGTTGTTGTTGTTGTTGTTGTTGTTGTATTGTAGTCGTGTTGTTGTTGTTGTTGTTGTTGTTGTTGTTGTATTGTAGTCGTGTTGTTGTTGTTGTTGTTGTTGTATTGTAGTCGTGTTGTTGTTGTTGTTGTTGTATTGTAGTCGTGTTGTTGTTGTTGTTGTTGTTGTTGTTGTTGTAGTCGTGTTGTTGTTGTTGTTGTTGTTGTTGTATTGTAGTCGTGTTGTTGCTGTTGTTGTTGTAGTCGTGTTGTTGTTGTAATGGTGTTATGTGATCCAGCGCCTGAGACTCACACACCATGTTGACAGTGGTGGCCACATGTAACCTGCCATATTATTATGTAGTTATACTGAATATTATTATGGGGACGTGTTGCTTCTCTTCCTTCCTTCCTTCCTTCCTTCCTGTGTGTTTATTTCCTTTTCTCCTCCCTCTCTTTCATCCCCTCCTCATCTCCTTCCTTCCTTCCTTCCTTCCTTCCTTCCTTCCTTCCTCTCCCTTCTCTCCTTCCCTTCCCCACACACAATACTAACAACAGTGTGTGTGTGTGTGTGTGTGTGTGTGTGTGTGTGTGTGTGTCAGTCAATTTAATATTATGGTAAACTGGAGGCCAGATTCCCAACCCCCCTCTCCCCTCCCAACCCCCCCCCCCCCCCCCCTCCCCCTCCCCCTCCCCCCCCCCCAAAAAAAAAGAAAGGTCGTACGATATAATTTTTTTCCCCGTAATTTAAGAGCAGTAAATGTAGTCTTATCTTAACTGGGTTAGTTTATGGTGAATGCTTAATGGTAGTGTTAAACTATAGTGTGAAAAAGGTGGGAAGAGAGGGAGGGAGAGAGAGGGAGGGAGAGAGAGGGAGGGAGAGAAGGAGAAAGGGAGAGAGAAGGTGAGAGAAAGTAAGGAGAATAAGGAGAGGTAAAAGAATGAGGAAGGAGTGGTAAGAGAAAATAAAGAGGAGAGGAAAAGAGAAAAGAAAGAATCATCAGATAGAAGAAGGAGAGGGAAAGACGAAGAAATGAAGGAGGAAAGAAGAAGAAGATAAGAGATGAGATGAGATAGATAGGTAAGGCCACAACTAACTAGTGCTCATCACAGAAGCAGTAAACATCACGGTACTGGACTGTATATATAAAGACAAGGGAGGTTCTCATAGCAGAGTGGGTAAGGTAAGTGAGCCAGGCCTTAAGGGTGGTGATACACTACCACCATCACAACCATTACCACCACCACAACAACCATTACCACCACCACAACCACAACAACCATTACCACCACAATCACCACAACTACCACCATCCTACTAACCATCCTGGATCACTTTTATTTTTATTTTTATTTTTTGGATGGGGAGGTTGACGTGGTTGTGCTCTCTGACCTGTCGACCGTGAGTGCCTGGCTGACTGACTGGCTGGCTGGCTGGTTGGTCTGGCTGGCTGGCTGACTGGCTGGCTGGCTGGCTGGTGTCAAGATTTAGAGAGGACTGGCCATTAAAACTCTGATTTATTGTGGTTTAATTCTCTTTTATTTTGATGTTTGTTTTATTTTTTTTTACTAATTCTTGTTTGTATTTTTTACGTTGTTTTTATTCTATTATTTAGTGAATAGATTTTATATTTTATTATTGTATTTATTGATTTTTTTTGTGTAAATTTGGCTACATATTATATACTTTTCTTATATAATTTACGTAATACAAAATAGAAGGATATGTATGTTTATATACTGTATATATAGCAGGATTTATGTATGTAGTATAACGTGTGTATAGTGTATGACGTGTATCGTATAACTAAATAAATTATATATCCTGTTTTATATAAATTGGAAGAGGGGGGATTGCGTAGTGGGGGGGGGGTAAAGGAGGGGAGGGGGTAGTGGGGGGTAAAGGAGGGGGAGGGGGTAGTGAGGGGGGTGAGGAGGGGTTGGGGAGATAGTGAGAGAGATAATGAGAGGCGAGAGAATTACTAGGGAGAGAGGCAAGGTGAGGTGATGAAAGAGAAGAAGAGAGATAGCGAAGGGTGGAGAGACGAGAGAGAGGAAATAAT
>CAUDMG010000226.1:742500-800000 GCA_958450375.1 Homarus gammarus
AAAGAAAACACAAGATATAAAAAAAAACGAAATATGGAAGAAAAAATGGAAAAACACAAAACGAAATACAAAAAAGAATAAATAAATAAACAGAAAATGAAACACAGAAGGAGAGGAAAGGAGAGAGAAATGTGAGGAAGGAAATAGAGAAATGAGGTGTAAGGGAAAAGCAGAAACGAAGAGATAAGAAAGAGAATGCCGGAAGGAAGATAATAAAGAGAAGAGGAGGAGAAGGAAGAGGAGGAAGTGGGAGCACATAAGAGGTAAAGAGGGTCGTGATATGAACTTGAGAACACTTAAGTAGATAAAGTGAACGCTTAGGTATAAGTAAAGTGAACGCCCCCAGTAGATTAAATTGAACGCCCTGGTAGGTAAAACTGAACGTCCAGGTAGATAAAACTGAACGTCCCGGTAGATAAAACTGAACGTCCCGGTAGATAAAACTGAACGCCCCCCGGTAGATAAAACTGAACGCCCCCCGGTAGATAAAACTGAACGCCCCCCGGTAGATAAAACTGAACGCCCCCCGGTAGATAAAACTGAACGCCCCCCGGTAGATAAAACTGAACGTCCCGGTAGATAAAACTGAACGCCCCCCGGTAGATAAAACTGAACGTCCCAGTAGATAAAACTGAACGCCCCCCGGTAGATAAAACTGAACGCCCCCCGGTAGATAAAACTGAACGTCCCGGTAGATAAAACTGAACGCCCCCCGGTAGATAAAACTGAACGCCCCCCGGTAGATAAAACTGAACGCCCTGGTAGGTGAGAGAGAAGGTGTGACATTCTTATCTTGGGGGCATGATATTGGCAGGACGGGAGAGACCTTGTTTAGTCTTCCGGGTTTACTCTGCTCCTTAGAGAGACGGGAAGAAGATATGTTGTTGAGACGGGAAGAAGATATGTTGTTGAGACGGGAAGAGATTTGGGGACGGGGAGAGAATTTTTTTTAGGACGGGGAGAGATGGTTTTAGTAAAGGAAAAATTGGTATTGGGACGGGAAAAAATGGTTTGGGGACGGGAAGAGACGGTATTAAGACGGGAAGATGTTGGAAAATCTCTCTCTCTCTCTCTCTCTCTCTCTCTCTCTCTCTCTCTCTCTCTCTCTCTCTCTCTCATACCGTCCAAAAAAAAAAATCCCTTTAAAACAGCTAAGTAATGACTCTTCAAGATGGTGTACATAAACAAGTAAAGAAACAAATAAACAACTGTTCATTCACCTACATTAATTATTACCTGGCCTTCATTAGTATACCGTGTTTACCTTTGGAGTTGAGGAATACTTTCATTACAAGTTACCTGAACTCCTGAGTGGGGTGTGGGTGGGGTGTGGGTGGGGTGGGGTTGGAGTGGGGTGAGTGGAGTGGAGTGGGTGAGGTGGGAGTGGGGTAAATTATGAAGGTCTTGTAATAACATTTGGCCCAAACAAACTCAGTAAGGTTAATATATGTACACGTTAGCTTACTGGTTTTGTGTTTCATGTTTGTGTTTCATGGTCTTTTGTGTTTCATGTTTGTGTTTCATGGTCTTTTGTGTTTCATGTTTGTGTTTCATGGTGATTTGTGTTTCGTGGTCTTTTGTGTTTCGTGGTCTTTTGTGTTTCATGGTCTTTTGTGTTTCATTCCTTCGTGTTTCATGGTGATTTGTGTTTCGTGGTCTTTTGTGTTTCATGGTCTTTTGTGTTTCATTCCTTCGTGTTTCAATCATAGTGTGTGTTCATGTTATTTTTATGGTGGCTGTTGACAAGATAATGTCTCTCGTGTCTCCAGCCCAGAGAGAGAGAGAGAGAGAGAGAGAGAGAGAGAGAGAGAGAGATAATAGCCATCTTTATATCCTGCCCTGAGAGAAAGACCGTAACACCACCTTGTTATATCCTGCCTTAAGAGACAGTTGTGGCTGTACCTTGCCTGTCTGCCTGCCTGCCTGCCGAGATGTAAAAGAGAGATGGCCTTGTATACACTTCCTCTCCCCCCCTCCCTCTCTCCCCCCTCCCTCCCTCCCCCTCCTTCCCTCACCCCCCTCCCTTCCTCCCCCTCACCCCCCCTCCTGAGAGAGATGGAGAGACGGTCTTCATCACCCTGGCCATCCTCGCTACACTTCATTAACGATCCCAGTCAGAGCCCAGCCCTCAAAAAAGCGCCTCTCTTCAGAATGGCCTGCAGTGTGTGTGTGTGTGTGTGTGTACAGACAGAGAGGTTGGGGAGGAGGGAGGTTTGCGTGGAGGTACTGTCTTATAAGTTACGTTGGGTGTTTAGTGTTGGGGGCTGTGTTAGGGCTGAGGGGGGCTGTTAGGGTGTGTGAGGGCTGAGAGGGCTGTTGAAGGGATGTGTGTTGGCTGAAGGAGGGCTGTGACGACTGTTCGGTGTTTGGGGGGCTGTCAGGGCTGTTGGAGGGCTGTGTGCGGGCTGAGGGGGCTGTGAGGGCTGTTGAAGGGGTGTTTGAGGGCTGAGGGGGGCTGTGAGGGGTGTGTGTTGGCTGAGGGGGGCTGTAAGGGGTGTGTTGGGGGGCTGAGGGGGGCTGTGTGAGTACTATAAGGTGATATATGAGAGAAGACCCAAGACAATGGTGTTAATTAAAGTTAAAATGGCTGGAGGGGGAGACATTAGACATTGATAGCTTGAGGCATACATGGCTGGAGAGACGGGGGGAGGGGGAGAGGGAGGGGGAGGGGCAAAAAGAAAGATGGAGCCTGCAGGAATTTTTGTGTCGGGTAGCGAGAGAGAAAGAAATAAGACAAGGGCTTAGAGGCTGTTGACACACTCCCTGAGGGGGGGGGGGGGGTGTTGGGTAGGGAGTGAGGTGGTGGGGTATGAGGAAGGGAGGGGTATGGGTGAGGGAGGAGGGGTATGAGGGAAGGAGGGAGGGAGGTAAGGGTGAGTGAGGGAGAGGTGTAAGAGTGAGTAATGGGGGAGGTGGGGGGTAATAGTGATGGAGGGAAGGGATAAGGGAGAGAGGGAAGAGATAATCAACAGAAAGGGAGGGGTAAGGGAGAGAGGGAGAGGGGGGGGCAATAGAACAGGAGCTGCGGTAAGCTGTAGAGTCGTAATAACGTGGTATTAGGCCGGATGGTCGAGGCTAATTCTGACTCGTGTTCTCAATCCTCTCTCTCTCTCTCTCTCTCTCTCTCTCTCTCTCTCTCTCTCTCTCTCTCTCTCTCTCTCTCCTCAGTCAACATGAAGTGAGATGAAGTGGAAGACCTTTATCAACTAGGAACTAAGTCAAATATTCCTCACTAATTCAGGTCTCTCTCTCTCTCTCTCTCTCTCTCTCTCTCTCTCTCTCTCTCTCTCTCTCTCTCTCTCTCTCTCTCTCTCTCAACTCCCCTAAGCCAAAATGGATTAATTAAGAATATTTTTGTGTTGGGTTAAGTATAGTTACTGGAAGTTGCCTGCGTTGGAATTAGCTACAAGCACACACACTCATACACACACACGTACATACACACATACATACATACATACACTCACACGATACGTCTCAACTTGTGTGTTAATATCAGCAACTTCTGGGAGGGGACGTGCGTGAATGTTGACTGGAAGGATAACCCAACCTCGCCCCTCCCCGCCTCGCCCCTCCACGCCTCGCCCTACCCCGCCTCGCCTCCACGACCCCACTCCTGGTCTTACCCTACTTACTCCCTCTCCACCCAACGCCACCTCCTCCTCCTTGCCCTCCCCCACTCACTCTTTACTTCCTGGTTTCCCCTTCCCCACTCACTCCCTTTCTCACTGGCCCTCCCCCACTCACTTCCCACCTCCTTGGCCTCCCCCACTCACTCTTTACTTCCTGGTTTCCCCTCCCCCACTCACCTTTCTCTCCATACCACGCCCCATCCTCCAGGCCCTCTCCATCTTTTATCCCTCTCTACCCCACCCTCACGCCTCTTCCTCCTAACCCTCCCCCACTCACCTCCCTCTCCATCTTTTATCCCTCTCCTCCCCACACCCTCCTCTTCCTGCTTAATTCAGCGCTGCTCTGTAAATTAAAAACGTGATGACAGGTTCTCTGGGATGGAATTGAAAATATTAAAGTGTGGCGCCGCGACCACCTGGCCCATCCCAGGCCATCCTAAATGGTGAATGTTCCTCTCTGCCGCTCGTCTCGCTAATCCCTCGGCCCGACGTCGAACTGGGATGTTAGGTTAAACTCACTTAAATAGACTCTGGGCACTAACCTAACCTAACTTAAACCAAACCTAACCTAACCTAACTTAAACCAAACCTAACCTAACCTAACTTAAACCAAACCTAACCTAACCTAACTTAAACCAAACCTAACCTAACCTAACTTAAACCAAACCTAACCTAACCTAACGTATCTAAACCTAACCTAACCTAACTTAAACCAAACCTAACCTAACCTAACTTAAACCTAACCTAACCTAACTTAAACCAAACCTAACCTAACTTAAACCAAACCTAACCTAACCTAACTTAAACCAAACCTAACCTAACCTAACTTAAACCAAACCTAACCTAACCTAACCTAACTTAAACCAAACCTAACCTAACTTAAACCTAACCTAACCTAACTTAAACCAAACCTAACCTAACCTAACTTAAACCAAACCTAACCTAACCTAACTTAAACCAAACCTAACCTAACCTAACGTATCTAAACCTAACCTAACCTAACTTAAACCAAACCTAACCTAACCTAACTTAAACCTAACCTAACCTAACTTAAACCAAACCTAACCTAACTTAAACCAAACCTAACCTAACCTAACTTAAACCAAACCTAACCTAACTTAAACCAAACCTAACCTAACCTAACTTAAACCAAACCTAACCTAACCTAACTTAAACCAAACCTAACCTAACTTAAACCAAACCTAACCTAACCTAACTTAAACCAAACCTAACCTAACGTATCTAAACCCTCACCTGATCCTATGTAGCCTAATCTACAACTACTACCATCTTACCGCCACTACCACCACCATCTACCACCACTTCCATCACCATCAACCACCACCCTCTACCTCTACAGCTTTAAACACTTACTCTGTTATGTATCTTACTTGGGATGGCAGGACAACGCCCTCTGACTTACTACTCGTTCTGGTATCGGTTTTAAAATAATGATAATTTTTTTTCTTTATTATCATTATTTCCATTATTATTATCATCATCATCATCATCTTTACAAGTACAACCACACGTAGGATTCTGAAACACTATCTTATGGTGAGCAGCGCAGAGTGAACCGTTTACCCGCCTTGTGACAGCAGTAGCCAGCCAAGCCAAGCCAACATTCTTTTATGGCTGGGGGAACATTACCGTCAGGCAAGGGAACTGAGCCTGGGAGTGTATAGATACCAACTCCCTCAGGTACACTGTCTAGGTATTGGTAGCCATGGTGTACGAAGATATGTAGGGTAAATATTTCTTTTTTTTTAGGTAAGGATGTGAGTCTGTATCTTAACCTATATGCTCTGCGCGTCAGCTAAGTCAGTGAGTCATATAAACGAGATCAGATATATACTAAGAATATTCACTATATTACATTCGCTCATTTCACATCATTTGGAAATAAGAAGCCCCGCCCATATTCTCTGTGTGGGCGTGTGATTGCCGTGATAATTTTACGTCATGTCAGATCGTGTGTCTGTCTGGAGGACTTAAAAACTGCTCTGGTTCTATTTTTCTTAATTGCTTAATATAATCAGTAATGTGTGTCGTAGTTTGTTCTAGGTATTGAAAGAGAGAGAGAGAGAGAGATAATATCAATATGCCAACAAGTAATAACATTTCGCTATCATGATATATATAACCAAGGTGCCACATATATTTTGGAGTAATGGTTTCATATTTTCGTAATTATATTTGAAAACTTAAATATACATCATTATTTTTATATACAGTATAACACAGACTATCCATACTTATATCTAAATAGAAAAATATATTAACGTTCACCTATAGTTCAACACATTAACATAACCCCTTCCTTATACCTCCTCACAACCTGTAAAAGAGAGTTGAGGAAGGAGGCAGTATGCGTGTTTATAATCAATATGTCGTCAAGGAGACCAACAGTGGTGAAAATAACAGCCTGTGAGTGAGGGAGAGCTTGGGTGATTTATGGCGTTGATATATTACCTACACCCATGGCAATAGTATAGAGCAACATTTATATAATACTCTATTACTTCATGTTGAAAGCAGTTATATATGGTGTGTGTGTGTGTGTGTTGGACGGACCTCAGAGTGTCGCACGCTGGACACGACCCGCCTTATACCTTATTGATAACTGATAAGGCAAATGGACTTGTAAACTGGACCAGCGGGGGAGGGTCCAGCCACACACACACACTGACGTTAGGTCCAAACAACATGAGCGGGGGCATCTTATATCACCTTCCCATAATGAATAAAGTTTACATGTGATATTGATGATAATTTTAAAGGTTATAATAGTGCTCTATCTCAAACCAACCAACTCGTAGGAATTCTGTTTAGATTATATTCGCCCACAATTTTGTTTACAGTACACGAAATGGCTGGAGGAGACTTGAAGCTGAATACTCACTGGTGAAGAAATCAATTGCACCCGTGTATACCCACTCAACTATACTGTATATATGTATAAATAATTCACAATATACATGAACAGTTAATTGTATGTATTTATAAACAGTCAGAATATTTATAAACCTTCAAATTGCTTTATTCAGGAAAGATTAATAAAAAAAATGCGTTACTCCATTTTCTGAATTTTGGACGGTGAGTAATGACAAAAAATGGGATATGTTTGGCGCCTGGTATTAAGGGGGGACTCTTTAGGCTCTACACACCCTTAACTTCTCCTCCTTAACCTCATCCCCCCTAACCTCACCCCCCTAACCTCCCCCATTAACCTCTCTCTCCCCTTAACCTCTCTTAACCACTCCCCTTTAACCTCTCCCCCTAACCACTCCTCCCTTAACCTCTCCTCCTTTAACCTCTCCCCTATAACTCACCCTTAACCACTCCCCATAACCTATCCCCCTTAACCTATCCCCCTTAACCTCTCCTCCTTAACCTCCCCCTTCACCTCTCCCCTTTAACCACTTCCCTTTAACCTCTCTCCCATAACCTATCCCCCTTAACCTCCCTCTCCCCTTAACCTCTCCCTCCCCTTAACCACTCCCCCTAACCTCCCCCATAACGTCTCTCCCATAACGTCTCCCCTTAGCCTCTCCCCTATAACCTGTCCCCCTTAATTTCTCCTCCTTAACCTCCCCCTTCACCTCTCCCCTTTAACCACTTCCCTTTAACCTATCTCTCCCATAACGTCTCCCCTTAACCTCTCCCCTATAACCTGCCCCCCTTAACTTCTCCCCCTTAATTCTTGTTTTTTCAGGTCGCGTCGTTCAGATAGTCTTTACCACCACCCGGGTAACATCTCTTGTGGTCTGTCATATATATTTTGGGGATCATCTGAAGATTTGGGCCTCTGTTCAGTTCATCTTGTAAGATTAACCGCCAGAGTGCTAACCTAACCTAACTTAACCGCCCGAGTGCTAACCTAACTTAACCGCCCGAGTGCTAACCTAACCTAACTTAACCGCCCGAGTGCTAACCTAACCTAACTTAACCGCCCGAGTGCTAACCTAACCTAACTTAACCGCCCGAGTGCTAACCTAACCTAGCTTAACCGCCCGAGTGCTAACCTAACCTAACTTAACCGCCCGAGTGCTAACCTAACCTAACTTAACCGCCCGAGTGCTAACCTAACCTAACTTAACCGCCCGAGTGCTAACCTAACCTAACCTAACTTTACCGCCCGAGTGCTAACCTAACCTAACTTAACCGCCCGAGTGCTAACCTAACCTAGCTTAACCGCCCGAGTGCTAACCTAACCTAACCGCCCGAGTGCTAACCTAACTTAACCGCCCGAGTGCTAACCTAACCTAACTTAACCGCCCGAGTGCTAACCTAACCTAACTAAACCAAAAGCTAAAGCTAACCTAACCTAACTTAACCTAACCGAAAGTTAACCTAACCAAACAGCTAATCTAACCTAACCTAAACTCTCCCAGGTCTTATTAAAGGTGTGTGTGTGTGTGTGTGTGTGTGTGTGTGTGTGTGTGTGTGTGTCGTCGCATGGCTGCCTACACTGATAAGGTCATTTGGTGAGCACGGGGACAAAGAGAGAGATGAAGAGAGAAAGAAAGAGATAGTGAGAGAGAGAGAGAGAGAGAGAGAGAGAGAGTATAGAAGAAAAAGAATGTATGTGTGTGTGTGGAAGAGAAAGAAAGCGAGACTAAGGCGTATAGAAGAGAGAGAGAGAGAGAGAGAGAGAGAGAGAGAGAGAGGATATGGACTCCAGCAGACGTCATACCTCACTTGGTCAATACCTACATCCCTACGAAGAGAGAGAGAGAGAGAGAGGGGGGTGGGGAGACGGAGAGAGGGGGATGGGGAGATGGAGAGAGAGAGAGAGAGGGGGGGGAGAAAGTGAGAGTAAAATAGAGAGAGAGAGAGATGAAGACAGGTATGGTGTAAGGCCAAACTTATTTGACTTTCAGAGTACCTACCTGAAGAAGGGGGGAGGACAGGTGACGAGGTGTTTGTGTGTCTACGGGAACACCTGTCTGAAGGAGAGGGGGGGGGGAGGGGGCAAGGAGAGGGGGGAGGGGGCAACATCAGGTGTAAACATGTACTAAAAAAAATTTCCCCCTCTCTTTCCTCTTCCTCCCCCCTCCTCCTCACCCCCCTCCTCCTCACCCCCCTCCTCCTCACCCCCCCTCCTTCCCCCGTAATGTATCTCCCCACACCATAAGTAACTTGATCTGAGGTGCTTATCTTACCTGGATTCTTAATTACGTCACGGGGATCACCTGGAGATTAGATCATTCCTAAGCTTATTTTACCTGATAATTAACCACCCTAAACACTCCTCTAATCCAACCAAAACCTAACCAAACCTAACCTAACCTAACCAAACCTAACCTAACCTAATCTAAACCAAACCAAAACCAACCCTACCTTACCTAACCTAACCTAACCTAACCTAACCTAACCTAACCTTACCTTACCTTACCTTACCCTCACCATTAGGATAAGTAATCATCAGGTTAAATAAGTTGTCAGAGGGAGGAGAGAGGAGGAGGAGGAGGAGGATAAGGAGGAGGAGGATAAGGAGGCATGGATAGGGATAATCTCTACATATCCCCATAAAAAAAAAAAAACAAATACGGCGTCGTCAATGCTCCTCTTTCGACATGACAACGTTAAGAAGATCATGTTGTCTCGTGTCTAGTTAGAGGACCTTACTGACGAAGACCTGTAGTAGGGTGTTGGAGGCATGATGACACCTCCGCCCTGGGCATAGAATGAGGACTGGCTGGCTGCTATAGTTACGTGGTGGTGTGTGTGGGGCTACTAGTTAGATGGGGTGGGGGGCTACTAGTTACGTGGAGGGTGGGGGCTGCTATAGTTACGTGAGGGGTGGGGGCTGCTATAGTTACGTGGGGGGTGGGGGCTGCTATAGTTACGTGGGGGGTGGGGGCTGCTATAGTTACGTGGGGGGTGGGGGCTGCTATAGTTACGTGGTGAGGTATGGGGGGATGCTAGTTACGTGGGGGAGGCGGTGGGGGGAGAGATGGGAGGCGGTGAGGGGAGAGAGGGGGGAAGCTGTGGGGGGGAAGAGGGGGAAAGCGGTGGGGGGAGAGATGGGTGGCGGTGAGGGGAGAGAGGGGGGGAAGAGGGGGGAAGCTGTGGGGGGAAGAGGGGGAAGGGGGATTTCTACAGCCTGGGTCTCTAGTTGAAGATTTCCCTCAAGAGGTTGAAAGTTGAGGAGACTGGGACTTAGATAAAACCATTAAGAGGTCTTTCTCGAGATGGTCTACCTTGGCGCCTTAGTGGAAGAGAGAGAGAGAGAGAGAGAGAGAGAGAGAGAGAGAGAGAGAGAGAGAGGACATTTATTCATAGTTAAGGTAGAAGAGAGAGCCAGAGAGAGAGAAGAAGAGAGAGGGAGAGATAGAGAGGGAGAACGTTTACCCTTAGTTACGGTATAAAGTCTCAGGTCAATTTCGACTCCATCTTGGCTAACGTCATAATATTAAATCGGACTTAAGAAGAAGAAGAAGAAGAAGAAGAAGTAAGAGAAGAAGAAGAAGAAGAAGAAGAAGAAAGAGAACAAGAAGAAGAAGGAGAAGAAGAAATAGAAGAAGAAGAAGAAATAGAAGAAGAAAGAGAATAATAATAATAAGAAGATAGTGTTAAGACCTCAATATCAATAAACAAGGAATGGCCAAAACAGTACGTCACCGATCCGTTCTTGAAAACATTATTACAGTATATCCCCCACTTAGTAAAAACATCCATCAGTCATAACAGGAAATATAATAATTGGTGTGACTGAACGGGAGACAAAATTGGCCTATGTTGTGTTGTGTTGTGTTGACGAGAGGTTAGTGTGTGTGTGTGAAGACCTCTCTCTCTCTCTCTTTCTCTCTCTCTCTCTCTCTCTCTCTCTCTCTCTCTGTTGTGGAGATCAGACACCCCAGCTGTTTAATCCTGATGGGTTTCTGATCGTATTATAAGTGTCATTAACCTGGTAATAATCATTCAAACAATCAGAAAGCTCATACCATCATCACTGTTATTGTCACTACCTCATTAGACATTAACTACCCTCATTAACAAATTGTGTTGAAAAAATATGACACAATGGACGAAGGATTTTGACAACACTACCTAGACAACGGGAGTCACAGTGTTCATTCTGAAACTCATCGATCAGACCAAGTACAGATAGTTGTTTGAGTGGCTGGTTAGGTCAGGTCAGGTCAGGTTAGGTTAGGTTAGGTCAGCATTTACATATCATTAATAACAAAGGAATGATGATAGTTACGTATAATCACATCAACAACAGCTACCACCAATACTAACCACCTCTGTTAATACCACTACCACCCCCATTACCATCAATAACTACCACCATCAGTAACCACCACTATTAATACCACTACCAACCATCAACAACAACAGCTACCACAATTACCATCAATAATCACCAGCATCAATACCACTAGTACCATCAACAACAACTACCACCATTACCATCAATAACTACCACCACCACTATTAATACCACTACCACCATCAACAACTACCACCCCCCCACCCCCCACACACACCATAAAATATGAATTATTTATTTTAATCTGTGGCTGAAAGTATCCCATGCATATGTTTAGATAAGAGCTTGTTGTTAGCTGTACGTTTATAACAGGGCCACCCCACCCACCACGGGGCCACCCTACCCACCACGGGGCCACCCCACCCACCACGGGGCCAAGAGGGCGAAAAAAATTTAGTAAAACAAAAATTAAAAATATAAAAGGAAAAGACAATCTTATTCAACACCGCGAAGATGCCAGAAAACCAGAATTTTTTTTTTTTTAAGTGAGACAGATTGTATGAGTATGGTGTGTGAGGAAAGAATGGGAATACATCATATCGAGAGGGGGGAGGGGGGGTCTGTTAGATGTGAAACTACCCATCCATCCAACCACCATCACTGCTATTATTAACCAATCACCTACTGCCATTACTACCAACCATTCAACCACCACCAAGGTGACATTTTAGAGTGCCGAGCAAAGCCACCAGTCAGAATTTGGCAATCACAGTGTCTGTTATTGTGAGTGGCTGGTGGTGGTATCTCTCTCTCTCTCTCTCTCTCTCGAATATTCTGGTTAAGGTACAGTCACAGGTTGACGTTGGTGTGTGTGTGTGCGTGCGTGCGTGTGTGTGTGTGTGTGTGTGTGTGTGTGTGTGTGTGTGGAGAGAAATGCCCTAATTAACACGACCATAAATAATGTATTGAATTAAAAGGTTTTACGTGGGGGGGGGGGGGGTTACACCTTCCTTCTCCCCCCCCCACCCCCCCCTAGCTATGAACACTAGGGGGGGGGGGTGTTCTTGAGGGGTGATAGAACATTGATACAGGTACAGGTATAAACTACAGGTAGTGTGTGTGGTGGAGAGCGTTATAAAAATGGATGACTTATCTAGATGAGACTTGTGAATGTACTTGAAATCTAGTTAACTCGGCCATATACAAGTGTTAATGGGATCAAACCCGCCTCATTAACACACACACACACACACACACACTGTAGTCCTGCCTGGCGAGTTATTTATCAAAGGGTGAACTTTTAAACCCTTAGTTGAGTGTGGCGGTGAGTTAAGGGCCATTTGGATTGGTCCACTGAGGGAAGAGGAAGTGGAGGGGAGGGGTAAATTAACCTTATTCTTAGTTATTTATTATACCTTAACCCAAGCCCTTAACCCAAGCCCTTAACCCAAATCCTTAACCTCACCTGTACCGAAAATTTGATCTCATTAAGGTATTACCTGAAGAGAAAGTTGTTGAAATGAACACTTTCGCTGATCCCTGGCTTATACGTGTGTGTGTGTGTGTGTGTGTGTGTGTGTGTGTGGAGGAGACTGTGTGCGTGTGTGTATGAGACTATGAGCGTATAAGAGTATGTGTGTGTGTGTATGAAACCGTGTTTGTATAAGACTCTCTGTGTGTGTGTGTGTGTGTGTGTGGAGGAGACTGTGTGCGTGTGTGTATGAGACTATGAGCGTATAAGACTGTGTGTGTATGAAACCGTGTGTGTATAAGACTCTGTGTGTGTGTGTGTATAAGACTCTGTGTGTGTGTGTGTCCGGGCTGAAGTTGTATAGCGTTTCACCTTTAAGGTCGGCCAGGCCTGGGTTGTGCACCAGTCAAGGAACTCTCATTCTCCTGCCTCGTAATACAACTTCAGTGGTGTTGTTGATGATCTGTGTGTTGTGACCTAGTGTATTGTGACCTCCTAGTGTGTTGTGACCTCCTAGTTGTGTTGTGACCTAGTGTATTGTGACCTCCTAGTGTGTTGTGACCTTCTAGTGTGTTGTGACCTTCTAGTTGTGTTGTGACCTCCTAGTGTGTTGTGACCTCATAGTGTGTTGTGACCTTCTAGTGTGTTGTGACCTTCTAGTTGTGTTGTGACCTCCTAGTGTGTTGTGACCTCAGAGTGTATTGTGACCTCCTAGTGTGTTGTGACCTTCTAGTGTGTTGTGACCTTCTAGTTGTGTTGTGACCTCCTAGTGTGTTGTGACCTCATAGTGTATTGTGACCTCCTAGTGTGTTGTGACCTTCTAGTGTGTTGTGACCTTCTAGTTGTGTTGTGACCTCCTAGTGTGTTGTGACCTCATAGTGTGTTGTGACCTTCTAGTTGTGTTGTGACCTAGTGTGTTGTGACCTCCTAGTGTGTTGTGACCTCCTAGTGTGTTGTGACCTAGTGTGTTGTGACCTAGTGTGTTGTGACCTCCTAGTGTGTTGTGACCTAGTGTATTGTGACCTCCTAGTTGTGTTGTGACCTAGTGTGTTGTACCTCCTAGTTATACCTTCTAGTGCGTTGTAACCTCCTAGTTGTACCTCCTAGTGTGTTGTAGCTTTCTAGTTATACCTCCTAGTGTGTTGTGACCTCCTAGTGTATTGTGCCTCCTTGTTGTGTTGTGACCTAGTGTGTTGTACTTCCTTGTGTGTTGTACCCCCTAGTGTGTTGTAACCTCCGAGTTGTGTTGTGACCTCCTAGTGTGTTGTAACCTCCTAGTGTGTTGTAATCTCCTAGTGTGTTGTAACCTCCTATTGTGTTGTGACCTCCTAGTGTGTTGTCCCCCCATGTATTGCACATAGGTATGCAACACCCTCGAGTGTCTTGCTTTAAAAACAAGATTCAAATACAATATGTAAACAAACCTACGTAACAAATTAAAAAAAATATCAAAACAAAAACCTGAAATAATAACAATACCGAAACAGAGTCATAACAAGATCCTTACGAAAAATAAACGTGAAAACAACAGGTTAAAAACAAGAATTCTTCCTCTTAGCTGTCTCGGGCGAGCAGATCAGCTGATGATGGTGTTTACGTGTTAAGGCCCTTCGGTATTGGTTATTTCCCTTACCACTCAGGGGAATAGTAGGTCTCTCTCTCTCTCTCTCTCTCTCTCTCTCTCTCTCTCTCTCTCTCTCTCTCTCTCTCTCTCTCTCTGCAGTTCTGTTCCATCTATCACTTTACTGTATACAAACTGTGGACAGGACTTGATCTCACCATATCGCGACACAGGGATAAACACCTCGAATTTCCTGTAGATGTTGATAACGAATCCAAAATAATACTAACACGGTATAGGGGTTACCTGAAGATTAACCCCCCCCTCCTCCAGCTTATTTCACCTGATGATAAAACACCCTAACTCTACCTGTAGGGTTAGGTTAAGTTTATGCTAGATTAAGTTAGGTTAGCTTTAGGATGGTTAATCTTTAAGGTAGAATAAGCTGGGGGTGCTAATCTTCATGTGATCCAACGGAGGCTGTAGTGTGGCAGGCGTGTGTACACTACTCCTCACTTACCTCGAGAGCAGCAAAGTCTACAGCAGGAGAAGCTTGTTGTTAATTCATAATCCCCTTACTTGTGTCGCAGTGAGTTTGGAGGACCTCAGCTCTCAAGGGAGGGGCGTAGTGAGCTGCTGCCACTGCTGTAGAAGTCTTAGTAGTTGTTGGAGGAGTGTCTGTGTGTTTGTAGGTTACTGGGTGGTTTATCTGGGTTTTAGTGGTTGTTTTTCTGTGTTTTATTGTGATGTGATTTTATGGTTATTGAGGTTTGTGGTGAAATTTGGTTGTCTGTTTTTTATTCAAGCTCTCAATAAAGTATAAAGCACTTGGAATATTTTTAATTATTTACTTATTTATTTATTCATTTACTTATGTATTTATTTATTTATTTACTTACATTGTTATTTATTTAGTAATTTAACAGCCGTTGCAGACACTCAAAGAAAACGGTTTTAATAATAACGATGGCATTCCCGCGGAGGATAAATTACAACACGAATACATTTTTTTCCCCCATTGCAGGTATTGTGTTAAGCTGGTGAATTTATGCCCCTATAAATGTCCAGGACAGTTATTGTTGTTTAAGATGTCCCCAGCAGAACAATTTTCTCCTCTGAATGAAGTTTGTGTTGTAATTAACGCTTTAAGGAGAATAGTCTTGGAGGCGCTTGTTGTTGTGTTCGTGTGTGTGTTGGTGACTTCCTTGATAGTGGGTTAGTGGTGGTGGGTTGGGTTATGGTGATGGTAGTGGTGGGTTGGGTCATGGTGATGGTGGTGGTGGGTTGGGTCATGGTGGTGGTGGGTTGGGTAATGGTGATGGTGGTGGTGGGTTGGGTCATGGTGATGGTGGTGGTGGTGGGTTGGGTCATGGTGATGGTGGTGGTGGTGGGTTGGGTCATGGTGATGGTGGTGGTGGTGGGTTGGGTCATGGTGGTGGTGGGTTGGGTAATGGTGATGGTGGTGGTGGGTTGGGTCATGGTGATGGTGGTGGTGGTGGGTTGGGTCATGGTGATGGTGGTGGTGGGTTGGGTCATGGTGATGGTGGTGGTGGTGGGTTGGGTCATGGTGATAGTGGTGGTGGGTTTGTTTATAGTGTGGTACTGTATAGTGGTAAGGGTGTGGTAGTGGGTCGAGTGGTGTGATATTACAACTACCAGTACCAATATCACTGTTTCTACCACTACAGCCATGGGTTTTAACCGACCAATAAATATCGTTTCCCCTCAGCCAATGAACTCACGTTATTGTTACCGTATCCACTCTCAGCCAATGACTGCATCGCTTTGACTCAGCCAGTGATTTCATGATTTTCTCTCAGCCACTGAATACACGTTATTGTCATTTTCCCTCCGTAGCTACAACCAGCCAATGAATACATCGCTTTCACTCAGCCAATAATTGGAATGTATTCGGTCAGCCAATGAATACACGTTATTGTTATTATCCATAGCCACAACCAGCCAATGAATACATGGCTTTCAGTCACCCAATCAACAGCCTTCACGATGGCCAGTCAACACAGTGAGGTTAATTGTGACTGAGAATGAGAGGTGACGTGTGTGTGTGTGTGTGGACCCGTGTTGGAGGTGATCCAAGCTGTGTCAGCATTTTGGCGGGAAGGACACCGTCAGGGGAGAAGGGAGGGGAGTTGTGGTATAGGGCGGTGGTGTCATAGCCTAACCGTCTTTTAGGAAACTAGAGAGTTAAAAAAAATGAATGGGAACGAATCACATTGAATATATAATATATCGAACTGTCAAACGAATCACATTTAAATTGTGTATTTCTATGTCAAACGAAGCTCCCTTTTATACAGTATCTATCTAATCTATCTATCTATCTATCTATCTCTAAGTAACTATCTATCTATCACGTACAATTCTCAAGTGTTTAGATTCTGTTGTTGGAATGTTCCAGTGTTAGATGTTACTCTGATTTAAATGTCGAGGTCTGTTGCTTGGGTGTCCCCCCTTCCACCCCTCCTCCTCTTCCACCCCTCCTTCTCTTCCACCCCTCCTTCTCTTCCACCTCTCCTCCTCTTCCTTCCACCCCTCCTCCTCTTCCACCTCTCCTCCTCTTCCACCTCTCCTCCTCTTCCTTCCACCCCTCCTCCTCTTCCACCCCTCCTCCTCTTCCACCTCTCCTCTTCCTTCCACCCCTCCTCCTCTTCCACCTCTCCTCCTCTTCCACCTCTCCTTCTCTTCCACCTCTCCTCTTCCTTCCACCCCTCCTCCTCTTCCACCTCTCCTTCTCTTCCACCTCTCCTTCTCTTCCACCCCTCCTCTTCCACCTCTCCTCCTCTTCCACCCCTCCTCCTCCACCTCTCCTCCTCTTCCACCCCTCCTCCTCTCCTTCTCTTCCACCTCACCTCCTCTTCCTTCCACCCCTCCTCCTCTTCCACCCCTCCTCTTCCACCTCTCCTTCTCTTCCACCCCTCCTCCTCTTCCTTCCACCCCTCCTCCTCTTCCACCTCTCCTCTTCCACCCCTCCTCCTCTTCCACCCCTCCTCCTCTTCCACCTCTCCTCCTCTTCCACCTCTCCTCCTCTTCCACCTCACCTCCTCCTCGTCCCCGGAAACAAACACAGGATGCATGTGTGATTATTGCTGAATTGATTATAACAAATAGAGTGTTGGTGTTACTTACTGAAGCGGCTAAACCATGTTGATAGGAACGGCGGACTTGTGTTAGGTATTGCTTTGATGGAATAAACAAATCTGATGTTATGTACTGACTCGATTAAGCAAGTAAACAGGGCTGCTAGTGTGTGCTGAATTGTTTAAGCAAATTATTAACTCAAGCGACATACATCGATATAATGAATCAAATAAACACTGCAGAATTATTTCATACCCCAATAATTTACTAAATCAACAGATACTTAGGCGCGGATATTAATAAATTCGTATTAATAATCTGCTTGGGTGTTATTTTTATCATCCAGAAGAGAGAATTGGGATCGTCCGGCTTAGAACATGAAGCTGGAATCCGAGGTGACATTTGTAACGTGACTTGCACCCAATGGCGTAACCTTGACACAAGCTAATTTTAGTCTTATCAATGTTTTAAAATTTATGTTCGGTTAATAACTGTTTTATTAGTTTTTCTCGCGCGTGTGTGTGTGTGTTAGAATGTTTTTTTGTTCTCTGTAACACTAAAGCTCTGAGAAGTCTGTTCCGTGTTGTACGTCTCAACTATGCTAGACATTCTAAGAATAGGATTACAATTGCTCTTCCTCTTTCGCTTCGTCAGTAGTATTTAGTGTTCATTACTGTGCAACTAATATCTCTAATTTAACGTGGAATGACGAGAGACTGTGTAGAAAAATGTGGCCTTGGCATGCAACGGGTATCTACTGACAAGGCACATAGCTTCAGAGGAAACATGGTGTACAATCCACTATGGGCAGCGGCCTCGCCCAATCGCAAGTCGTATCGGAGATGACGTCAAGATGGACCAATCAGGATAGGTGTTGGAGAAAACGTCATAGGTGCAGGCGTGACGTCACCTCCTCGCTGGCGCCTCTCCTCTGCCCTGGCGCTTTAAAACTGTACATGGCAGAAGTGGTAGCCGGTCGCTGCCGCTCGCTCATTTTCACTGTCTCCTACACTCACACACAGGAAGAATATCACACGCACGATGATTATACACCACTGGGGATATACGAGGCGAGATTATTAGTTGCCTCTACTTGACTCTCTGCAATTTGAAACCCAGTACTATTTATAGAAATTACAACTAGGTGTAACTAAGGAAAATATTACTAGGCGTTAGGATTTGTCGTTCCAGCCGCCTTTCCAGAATATCCAACAATCAATAGCGTACATTGTTGGCATCGTCTCTGATAAACTGGACTGGCGGCGTTACAAAATCTGGAAGAGTAGAAGCAAAGGTGGATTGGTAACTTGTTTATTCCGTTCTTACTAATCTCATTTTTGGAACTTCGTGTAAACAAAATAATAAAAATCAAGTAGACAAATTAGGTTAAATATATACCTTGAAAAATATTGTTCGCTCGTGTGTAGAGAAAAAAAGTGTTAATGTTGTTGTTGTTGGGTAAAAAATGTGTTTATTATGGGAGGAAGTGTTGCCATATATAGTGATGTTGAGATTGTGTGAGAAAAACATACGAATATTAATCACGAAACAGATGACACGAAAAGATGGTAGATTCGTTACACTCGTTTGGTCTCAGGGAAAAAATGAAACACCCAGGAACATAACATAAGGGCAGGGGGGAAAATTCAGGGAAAACAGGGACAAAATCCGTTATCAGAAAATAGGTCAGGTCTGGTGTGGTATTGTCGCCTGGTGTGGTATTGCGGACACATTTACCTGAGAGGGAGTGTTATGTAAAGTGTGTGTGTGTGTGTGTGTGGCATGGTGGCGGTAGCGGCCGTCTGTCACGTTGACTGTAACAAAGAAACTCATATTATTTTTACATTCACACAAACACGTTCATTCTAAGTGTATACTAAAAAAAATAATACACTCACACTTATATTTTGACTCAAGCATTTATCACACACACACACACACACACACACAGTCTTCTCATAAGCTCTTCCTTCAGTATATTCAATTAAGCGTTGGATATTACAAGTCATTATCACCGTAACAAGATCACTAACGAGACAAAGAAGAGGGCGCTGGTTCACGACAATTATTACATTAACTGCCTCATTGTTATGCTCTAATTACTGGATGATCATGGGAAGGGCAGGTGGATAATATACAGCTGGTGTGAGGGGGAAGTGGAACTAATATACTGCTGGTTAGGGAGAGCAGCTGGTGTGGGGGAAGGAAGCTGGTGTGGGGGAAGACAGCTGGTGTGGGGGAAGGAGGGAGGGGTGAAACATGGCGACAGAACAAAAGAAAATTACTAGTAGCTGTTTTGATTTTATTGAGGGTAATATCGACCTATCTACATTACGTGTACCTCATTTACAGTTGAGGATGAGAGGGAATAGAGTGCAGTGCCTGGGGGCTTATAAAAAAGACAATGTCACAGGGGGAGGAATTGTTGGCTGATTGGAAACTGATTTAATATTATTTAGTGAATTAAACTGTCACAGAGGGATAGATTGCCGGGTAACTGGAAATTTAATTACATTACCGAGTTACTATCACAGGTGGTACGTTATTGAGCAATTTTAGGCTTTTGACGTGATTAACTTAGCGCCGTTTGTGTTGTGTATGTGAGTTGATTATTAGGGACGTTAGAGCAAAGGTAAAATATAGTTGTGTTTCCCCCGTCAGCTTTAAAAGAGAAAATGGGGAGGTAATTCATTATTTTTTTTTAGTCTAGGTGATGGCTTTGACCCAGTAAGTGTTTCCTTGTAAAATGGATGTTGATTTGTTTTTACTTTTACTTATTTTGTTTCATATGTATCATTTTAATGTGACATGTTAAGTTTCTTGTTTGTTTATGTAACGAAAAATGTTTAAGATCGGCTGGAACAAAAAATAAAGAAATACTGTTGAGTAGGTTCGGGAATGTGATATTTTTTCCTTTTAACGTTGTTCCAATATACTTGTTAAGGTTTTATTGCTGTAGTATTTCAGGCGAGGCTACAGTTTTTATATGATAAGCATTACTGTTGCTCTGTGGAGAACACTCTACCTGTATTTGTAACTCAATTTATTCATGAATTAAATTTTGAAATGCTGTGCTAGCGTACTTTTACACGCTCATACGACGATTTAATAACATGAATGATTATTACAATGTTATGTTCGTAATATTGTGATAGTAATACAACTACTACTACTAATGTTAAAATATTAATGAGTTTATCCGTATTAATAAAATGACATTTCATAATCATTTAATACCTATTACAGTATTTATAACATGAATCAGTGTTCTGGACAGTTGGGGAAAATCGACATCATTTTTCTAGCCTGTTCAACTCTAACCTTCCGTGTAGATTACGTTGTTAAATTGTTTATCTAATGTAATATACAATAATAGCGTAGACTGTTAACAAGAATGTCCTCATATCCTCGTGTCATGTTTTAATTAATATGATTTTTGGGGGGCTTTGTGGCTTTCGACCATATATTTAACACACTGTTGATATTGCTTCTATGTCGTTTAATAAATACTTCGTTGACTTACGTTGAGACAAATGATTGTAGCTTCCGTAATTAATTTTCGGCTTCTAACTTTAAATCGATGTGTGATATTATGATCGAAGTAAAATACGAGAGACGGCGTTCACCAGCGGGTAACACTATACAAGATGTTGGTGAAATATGGATGCTGCGAGGCGTGTAACCCGTGATATATGTATGCTGTGAAATATTTACTCTTGTTCCCACATCCTATCCTATGCAAATACATAAATGTGTGACAATACTCTAATACAATATGTAAACATCTAAACACGCTATATAAACTGTGCAAATATTGTTTCTTGTAAGTTTTCTGTTTGTGTGTGTGTGATGATATTTTGGCGGGGAGCGGATGTTGGTAACTTTGGCGAGAAACTGATAATAATTTTATTTTCTTTCAGTGATCATTGACGACGACGACGAGTTAGACGACCTCCCAGACCAGGCTGATATTACTGAGGTTATAGAGGAGGTAAGTGGTGGTGAGGGGTGATGGTGGTGAGGGGTGATGGTGGTGAGTGTGATGATATTGAGGGGTGATGGTGGTGAGGGGTGATGGTGGTGAGGGATGATGGTGGTACTGCGGGGTGAGGTGGTGAGTGTGATGATATTGAGGGGTGATGGTGGTGAGGGGTGATGGAGGTGAGGGATGATGGTGGTACTGCGGGGTAAGGTGGTGAGTGTGATGATATTGAGGGGTGATGGTGGTGAGTGGAAGTGATAGTGGGGATTCAGAAGGGTTGAGGTGAATAGAAATATCCACATTTTCTTTTAATTTTGACACGTGTATCAGCTTACTCATTACCTGAAAGCGGTAGCGCCAATGGATTACTGAATGGAGATAGGCGAATTATGGTGCTGAATATTACAGAGTATTTTTAGTGTATACAAAACAGTATTACCAAATCTTGACAGCGTGGTTGATTTATCTTCTTGATGCATAATGTGAGCACTGTTCTACTCTTTTAAGATGTCGGTAATCTTTTCATCAGCCATAAATTGTTCTCTCACTAAGCAGGGTATACTTAGACATGTTCCTAAAGGGCTATATTTTCTCACAATCTAAGATGTAGTGTGTGTGTGTGTGTGTGTGTGTAGTCACGTCTGCATGAGGGACACACTGCCAGAGGTACTTACATGATTAATATCCCATCCTTGGTCTAGCGGTGACGTGTCCTGGCCTGTTGAACTTATTACTTGTTTCATATGCATGTTCGACTTGATTCGTCTCATCATGGCAGACAATGGGTCGTCTGTTATACTTGTTTTCACATGTCTACTTGTTTAAATTTTTATCTACAGGTTTCCTCCTCATTACAACTTGTAGACTTCTAGCTGACAGTCCCTCGGTATTTTCAACAGTTTCCTTATTAAACTCGAGCTCAGTTAAGCCGCTTACCTGAACTTGGGTCCAGTCTTACGAGCGCAGTTTATTACGATCCCGGGTAATTATTTTAGAGTCAGGCGGGCTGGGTTCATTATCAAGGTAGCCACATGATAAAAAGGGGAGTAATGAATTAAAAAGTTCAGGAACCTCCAAGTAAGGCATCATCATATATCTTTCCATGCTCAGGACACGTATTTATGAGAAGGAATCCACACCAAATTGATCATAATCCCCTCATCAGCAAGGTGTGCATATTTGTGTGTGGCTTCAGAGACAAGTAATGAGGAGGAGATGAGATTGTCTCCGATAGTGACTTTAAAGGTGTAAGAGGAGTTAGTATGACAAATTGTTTATATTTGGCTGTCTTCTCTAGTGTGTTATCAGTGTGGTAAGGAGGATGAGGAGTGGTGCGGTGAATTGATGATGGTAGAGGGTGTGTGGTGGTAAGGGTGATGATGACGAAGGGTGGTGGTGAGATTTGAGGATGTGACAGTGACGGAGTGTGTGTGGGATGTTGCTAAGGATGAAAAGCTTAGTTTTATTGGGTAGGCCTAGTAGGGATTGTCGTAATGGAGAAATGTGATATAGGGGAAATGATGGTGGTATTGGTGTTGACAAGAGTAATAATGTCGTTGCTTATGGTGATGATGGTTGAACTTTGGTGGCGAATGGTTGTTGTGGGCGAGGTGGTGGTGTATTGAGAAGGTAGGGTAGGCAGGATAAGTTAGTAGCAAGGTCTGGTGAAAGTGGATGTTAAGGCAAGAATGAGAGATGAAGTAAAGAGGAAGAAATGCATTATCAGAGTAAGGATGAGCTCAATGTAAGAACCTGATTGAAGGAAATGATTCTGATAGGGGGAACGTCTTGGTGAAAGAACGTGTGGTAAGAAGAGGTAAAGGGGTTACATTTTGTTGAAAGGCTTAGGAAAGGGAGAGTAAATGGTACGATATTCTAGTGAAAGTTGAGTAAAGGGTAATTTAGTGAAGGAATCTAGTGAAAGTTGAGTAAAGGGTAATTTAGTGAAGGAATCTAGTGAAAGTTGAGTAAAGGGTAATTTAGTGAAGGAATCTAGTGAAAGTTGAGTAAAGGGTAATTTAGTGAAGGAATCAAGTGAAAGTTGAGTAAAGGGTAATTTAGTGAAGGAATCTAGTGAAAGTTGAGTAAAGGGTAATTTAGTGAAAAAATTTAGTGGAAGTTAGTAAAAGCTGCAACATTTTAGTGAAAGAATCCGGTGAAAGTTGAATAAAAGATACAGCGTTTTAGTGGAAAGACTCGTCAGAGTAAACATTGAGGCATTTCAGCGCTGGGACTCAGGAAAGGACATTATAAGGAGGAATGTTTTTGGAGAAAGGACAGACAGCAAGAAAGAGGACGTCATTCCTCTAACAGGTCCCTACTTGTCAGCCTCGTAGACCTTCTATTGTGAGTGGTCTAGGCCGAGCCTCCTGCCATTGTTCTCCCTCTCCCACCGTGTTTGGTCTTACTACATTGACCTGCACCCAGTCTTTTCTCTTCCCTGTTTACTCATTTTTCTTCTGCAGGCTAAACCTTCATCGGATATTTTCTTAATGTTTCTTTTTTTTTTTCACTTCCAATATGGATGTGTTAAATGTATTGTACTGGCATCTTCTCGTTGAACAAATATATAAGAAAATGTCTAAGTTCTCTCACCATTTCTAGTGTTTTCATTGGGATTTTTTTTTTTTGTAACTCATGAGACACTTTTTATTGCTTGACAAAAACAGAATACATAATGTTCAGTTATTATGTTCCCTGAAGTGAAGAGCTTTTAGTCAATGTTTTGTTCATCTCTGTTCTTCCATCCTCCATCTGTCCTTCCTGGAATTTGTGGTCCTCTGTAACTTTGGAACCAGTCGGGGGATTTTGGTGACAGTTAATACAAAGGTCAGAAGTGAATAAAACTGAAATTCTTTGATTATTTAGAATTTCTTTTTTTTTTCCTTGTTTGTTATATCTTTATTCTTCACCCTATAGCATATTGCTGCGATGTTCCCACAATTCTTGAGGTAATGCGTATAATGGTCCACAGATTAGTGTCGAAGAGCGTCCCACAGTGGAAGAGCTACCCCCTACTACTCCGCCACCGACCCTCACCGACGACAGCGACATGGACAGTCCCATTCAGATCCACACCACCAAGACAGACGACCGCCAGGTGTCCATCTTCGCCCAGCCTGGCATCCTCGCAGGTTGGTTCTATTTCCCATTTGGATATTATTTTCATTTCGGACATAGCGTGCCCGAAAGTTATAAACTACTGAAACATTTATATTTCCTTATTCTGAGCAGTATTGACGCGATTTTTTTTACCAATTATTAATGTTTGGTAATTAAATAGGACTAACCCGCGAGCGAAATTGATTGAAAACAATTATAAAAACTGTTGTAGTTTGTGGAAATATGTTAAAAAGTGGATATTTTTAAAATAAACGCTCCTTAACATTTGTGGGTATGAAGAACAGACCTAACCAAACAAACCTACCTAACCCTCCCTAACTTCCCCGGTATGTTAAACAGAAAGAGCTTACTGTGATATGGTGAAATTTGAGACATTTCTGAACGTGAGATGATACAGCCACATCAGTGATATGCAGCACTGGCGGGTTAGTCCTATATATTAACCTGGGTACGGATTTTAATTTCATTGACCAGTCTCACTCTCACAATGGCCGTGGTGGAGGTTGGTTGTTATTTGTGCTCTTAGGAGTATTTTAAGTTTATTGCTGAGTTTTACGAGAAAGACGATCATTTTATCCAATTCTTATGGAACCCTGGTCCTTCCACTTTCAGGTACAGTACTGTACTTTCGGACATGGCGTGCCCTAAAGTTTTTAAATGTTGAAACATTTAGGTTAGTTTAAGCTAAGCCTACCAGGGGTCTGGGGGCTGGTTAGGTTAGATGACTTTTTTGCTTTCTCCCCCACCCAAAAACCCCGATTTCCCAGGCTCTCCCCCATAATTGTAGGGGGGGGGGGGGGGGGGGGGCAAAGACGAGCAATTTCTGCCAAAAATGAAGGTCAGATTTGCCTAAAACATACCAAAATGCACAGGAAAAACATATTGGGCAAACCCTTGGGAGTCGTGTCTGAAAGTAAAAATTTACCAAAAATTAAACCTAACCTAACCTAACCTAACCTAACCTTAGTTGATATGAAATACAAGCAACAGAAGTGTTGCTAGAAGACCTCACCATCGTAACCAAAGAAACCTACCTAACCTTACCTAACTTCCTAGCCATGGGGCTACACTTCCTTATATATTAAACAGAAAGAACTTACTATGGTATGGTGTAATTTTATGTTTTATGTGGATGTGAGAGCAGCCGCCCATACCAAACAGCTCATAAGCATACATTGAGCTGCCTACTACCTACCTGCAAACAGTAGTAGGCAGCTACCAAACAGGGAGGTACTACTGCCTGGGAAGATCTTTGAAGCATAATGTATTGTCTAATGGTAGACCCTGCTGCTATATGGCATCACGAAAATTGTGACCGAGTCCCAGGTTGCTGATGTGACTTTCTGCCTCATTTACACACAATTGCAGGGTCTCAATTGTTTCTCTTACCATTGACAACACAACATACATATATTGTTTCTCACTTTTGATTTTTTTTTGGTACTTATTTATGGTTCTTTATTAATTATTATTATTATTATTATTAAAATTACATTTTTGCCCCCCCTAGGCCCCGATGTAGGTCAGTGACCTGTGCCCAGGTGGGCTAATCCCCATTAAAAAAAAAAGCATCCTTCAAAGGTTCCACAAAATTTGATGATAATAATGATAGTAATAATAAAACTAATAGCTCAGCAGTTTATAATTCATAAATGGAACTCTTAACTTGAGCTTGGGATAGGGAAAGAATAGATGGAGATGATTGGGGTTCCAGAAAACAATGCATGTGGCTCACAGGGTTCATTGGTCAAGGGAAGTTTGGGAACTACTGCATTAGATAGTATAATAGAAGCTGTTGGTCATCATGTGCCCTCAGGGGACTAAGGCTTAACTCATGTATAAGAGAGGTTAAGTTAGACATGACCAGAATGTGAAAGATTAAAATAAGTATCCAGTTGTTCCTTTTATGCAGATGTTTAGTAGTGTATAAATTATATTGATATTTTAGTATGAAAATATTTGTAATCCTTGAAGTGGTTGAGTAATGTGGATTGGTTATCTTGTAAAATGTTTCATGGAATTCCTCTCTCTGTGCATACTGTATTGGAGAGGAAGGATGTGTTTAGCCAACGTTGAAGAAATTATTCCTCGTACAGTATTGAGCTAAATTAAATAATAATAGTATTGTACTACCATTCAAGGCATCCATATTTACTATACCATTTGAGAGAATTTTCGTTTTTCCAATTTTCCTCCAAGACCAGGGAGAATATGCTGTATCTATATTTTATATTTATGGGTAGTACAATCACCCAAATAAATGTTGTCACAATTTCCATAAACTTTCAATCAGAAAGTGGTACAATATATGGCAACTAACAAGCTCGCTTTATTTTAGTAATCTTTTTTATTGAGTTGAAATGTAGTTTTCAGAAATACTGTACTGTAATAACAGAAATTCATTAATAGATGCTAAAATAGTTTTCATAAGAATATTCTAAGAAAAAATCATTTCATTAGTTAAAATTTTAGTATATATTTAACCAAAATAATATGACATAACAGATTATCACTCGGGGACATTTAGGAACAATTTACATTACAGTATTTAAAATCGGATGTCAAAATGAATAGGTATACAGTGGTACATTATACATTAATTATGTTAAGCTGAAATAATTATTGAATAAAAAGTATGAATTAAAATAATATTCATTCTGTATTCAGCACATTTATGCTATCTCTTTACTGAATATATAAACAAATAATGATGTAAGACGGGAACCATTTATAAAACAAAATTCTGAGCTTTAGATAGTACTGTATACTGTACAGTATATACCATAGGTTTAAATAAACATTTATTGTGACTGTTTTCCCTAGTGCTGTAATGTATTATCATCTAAAAATATTATATTTTTTTAGCACCAAGGAATAAAATATAAAACATTAAAGATTTACATTTAATGGCCATTTTTTCCAAAGGAAAAAAATAATTTGGGCTATACTGTATTGCTAACTCTATGAAAACTTATTCAATTACTGTGATAGTACTGTAATTATTTTAGAGCAACAAATGCCTTTCAGTTTGTTCTAAAAGTAAAACAACTTGTAAACAAGTAAGTGAGCCATATGCAGAATATTCAACACCTAGAAGTGCTATTGGCCTGTGTTGCTGTATCATATAGTATAGTCTTAAAATAAACCGAAGACTACAGTATACTGTACTGTATACAGTTTACTTTTATTGATTTACACAATATTGTTTAAAGCTTTATACAGTACTGTATGTATACAAACAGACATTGACACACATGCACACTTATCAATAAGCATTAACTGTACATAGCAGGATAATTTTAAGGTTATAATTCTTCATGATGTCAACTAGTTCCATCCTATGAGGATGTACGTTTGCCAGCAAAAACCCTCCCACAACCCTGTTACACAGGGCTGTGGGAGAACTTTTGCTCGCAACTGTACCTTAACAAACTTGTTCACAATGTTGTTCACATTAATTTCCATGGAATAGTGAACATTCACGAGAGCACATCCTTTAAGACGATCCTGGCCCACCCGGGCACAGGTCATCGACCCACATTGGGGCCTAGTGAGCAAAAAAATAAGAATAAAAAGAATTAAAAATAGAAAAGGAAAAGGTTATATTAATCTACACCACGAAGTTGCCGGAAAACCAGCTTTTTGAAGTGAAACAGATTTTATGAGTATGGAAACACAGAAGAAGGCAGAGCATTCCACAGTTTGGCTGTGTGAGGAAAGAAGGATGGACTATAATGGGTTATTCTAGTGTGACCGACATCCACAGAGGAATGGTGGACACCATGGGCAAGACGTGTGTTACGGGCCCACGGCCTTGCCGGCGGTACACAGGATGTTAAATCCACTGAACATTGCCCGTTAAAGTACCTGTAAAAGAGAGAGTGCAGCAGCATTGCAGCGAAGAGAAAGGGAAGAAAGATTGTCAACTAAAGGAGGAGAGTTAATAAGACGAAATGCCTTTGATTCCACCCTATCTAACAGTTGGGCAGAAGAGCCACCCACAAATATAAGAGCAGTACTCCACGTTAGGACGAATGAATCCCTTATATACTCGAAGCACCTGCTCAGGAGTGAAGTAGCTACGGCATCTGTACAGCTTTCAGGAGGCATCTTTAGCAAGGTTGAGGATGTGTGGCTTCCATGACATTAGAGGAAATGGTGAGGCTTAGCATATCTATTTTAGAATTTGGCAGAATGATTGTGTTCTGAAATGTGATTGGTGGTAGATCATCTAATTTGGAAAGTGCAATTGGTAAATACTGAGTTTTATTACTACTGTATTGAATTTAACCAAGTTTCTACCTCCCCATTCGGAGATGCTACACAGATCCGCATTGATAGATGTAATGATATTAACTCTAGAAACAGGTCTAGTTTCAGAGTTAGGGGAAGGGGAAAATTTAAAGAAAAGTGAAGAGTAAGAATCATCAGCGTAAGAATGAATAGAATTAGTTGTAGTGTGAAGTAAATCATTGATAAAAAGAAGAAGAGAGTAGGTGAAAGTACGGAAGCTAGAAATTATAGAACAAAGAGGGAAGTTTAGAAAGCAAAGACTTTGGAGATGTCGAGGGCCACGATGAAAGTTTCCCCATAATCCCTAAGAGAGGATGACCAAAGATGGGTGCAATAGGAGAGCAGATCACCAGTAGATCTTGCCTTGCGAAAGCCATACTGGTGGTGTGACGAAAGAGAATGGCGCTCAAGGTGACGGAGAAAATGGGAGTTCAAGATAGTTTCGAAAATCTTAGAGAGGGATGAAGTTAGGGCAATGGGGCAATAGTTTGAGGGATTAGAATGGTCATCCTTTTTCAGGTTGGGCTGAACCAAGGCTTGTTTCCAAGAAGAAGGAATAGTTTGGGTTTTGAGGCAAAGGTGAAAGAGGCAAGCAAGCACAGGGGCCAGAATTTCAGCACACTCCCTCAGAACACGAGGGGGTATTCCGTCCGGTCCATGTGCCTTACTCACATCCAACCTGGATAACACACCAGCACCCCTACGAGTGGAGATTATAGGAAAGTGCATAGGTTCAATAGGAGGTGCAGGGGTAGGAGGGATAGAGTTGGAATCGTCTAAGGTGGAGTTAGAGGAGAATAAGGTGCCAAAAAGATTGGCTTTGTCAGGGGGAGAGTTGTTATAGAGTTAACAGGTCGGAAGAGAGGAGGAACAAAGGGAGTACAGAAGTTATTGAAGACGTTTTTGGTTTAGGACCAGAAGGATTTACTAGAGGAAGAATTAGTCAGGACCCACATTACCTAAAATCCATCTGGGATTCCCCCTTGTAGCATCACCACGCCTGGTTGTGGTCACGTTTGACAAAGTCAGGTAACACATTTGCCGATTTAGGCAAAATCACCCTCGGATGTATCAAACCTTAGTGTTATTAATTCAGTAAGCCAGGATAACAGTGTAAATGTATTGCCTTCAGATATACTTCCAGCCCTTAAATCTATGCTGGTAAGAAATAAAACTATCAGTGATTCTACAGCAGGTGTGGCGAATGTGTTTCCTGCAGGGCTCGATTAACCATAAGGCTAGAAAGACAAGCCATAGGCCCTCTTGATATTTAGACCCTTGAATTTAGGCCTTATTTTGTATTTCCTAAATTTAAATCTTTTTCACAAGTTCACAACTACACAAGATGGTTAAGTAAATGTTATGTTTACTAAGGCTCACTGCATATAACACAATCCATCATCACTACAACACCATCCATCATCACTACATATAACACCATCCATCATCACTACAACACCATCCATCATCACTACATATAACATCATCCATTATTAAGTACATATAACACCACCCATCATCACTTCAACACCATCCCTCAAATTTTGAATTGGCCTCAGTGAGAGAGCTGTTAGGGTCAGTACATCAGAATGGAACTATGCACTGTAACCAAGGTGTCAAAGGTGGAGGTGAAGGCCCAGGAGAAGGGCCCCCGATCTCACAAACATGAGACCACAAACCCCAAGACTCAAAACAACAAGAAGGTAAACACCACCTTCTGCCATGTACAAAAGGACGAGGTTGTGCCCTGGGGAAACTACCTCTCCACCGGGAAAAAGACAAAGAACAACAAGAAGCGCTGAACAGTCACCATCCCTTCTGATATTAAATAATAATAAAATAAGAATTGATTTTGTTTGTATTATTATGCTTTTATTGTTTTCATCTGTACACCTTCACCTTTAACAAATATCTATCTATCTATCTATCTATCTATCTATCTATAAATGTATATATTTATACTGTATACTGTACCATATTTCATGTAGATCCACAATGAAAATGTGGATAAGATAAATCTTGATAAAATCACACAGGAAAAGGGAAAACAATGAAGCACCTTAGCTTTTATCTTTATTCAAGACATCTTCAGAGGCAACTGAATTACAAGGACCGAGAGAGGCTATGTACACAGGGTGACCTTACTAAACATGAGGTCAGGTCAATAACATGACATCCACTAATGCACACACCAACACCACCATACACACAAAAGGAGCTTAAAAGAAAGGGCGACGTAACTAGTCACGTTAAGTCAGGTCAAAAACATGGGACCCACTAATCATCTATCCTACATCTAACTCGATATTGATCACATATCTATAGCTCTTATAAGAACATAAGAAAATAAGGAGTCTGCAATAGGCCAGTTGGCCTGTGCATGGCAGCTCCTGTCGAGAGTTACTACCACTCTCTATCATCCATGAATCTATCTAGCCTCCTTTTGAAACTTTCCAGAGTTCCCGCACTTATTACAAAGTTGCTAAGCTTGTTCCACTCGTCCACCACCCTATTTGTGAACCAGTTTCTTCCTATCCCCCTCTTAAACCTAAACTTATGCGAGGAAGTACTGTTTTTAAGTGTTTAGAGGTGCACCTGTTATCAAAGTGTTTCTGCAATATTGATAAGTCATAAAATATAAGCTGATCTGAAGTAGAGATTAATTATATGAGGATATATTCAGTTTTGTATATGTAATATTAATGCAATATAAAGTTTATTGCATGATTGAGATAGATTTATAGTAACATACGTATAGAGCTTACTATAACTTTACGTGTGGTGGTATGGACATGTGCCGAGGATGCATGAAGACAGGCTGACAAAAAAAGTTTATGATAGCAAGAGAGACGGGAATGTTGGGAGGGGTAGACTAATTGTCACCTGGGAGAAGAGAGTTAGAGAGTTTGTTGAAGAGAGAGTGGGAAGGGGAGGAAGAGTGCTTGAGAGAGCAAGTGAGGTGTGCAAGGATAAAATGGCCTGGAGACATTTCTGTCATGGCCACCCCCTATTGGGGAGTTCCCGGGAGGGAACAAGGCGTCGGCGATATTGATTGATTGGTTGATCAAAACAGAGGTGCCGGAGCGGCGCTCCGTTGAGCTCCAGCAGCACTGCACCCCTGGTTGTATTAAGGTGGAACAAGAGGACAGAGCTGTCAGGATTAGTCTAGTTGGCAAATATATTTATTGCAATGTTAATTTGTATCTAGTATACATGATAATTTCTGATCAAACGGTTTTGGTGGTACAATAAAAGCAGGTATATAAGGTAGGTATTACATAAAATATTAATACTGTACGGTACTTAAATGATAGATATTTTTTAAGAGATGTATCATTGGCTTTTGATTACAAGAGCTGCCAGGCTATGGGGCAAATGCTGTAAATTAAATTTTAATTTATGAATATATTGTACAGTACAGTACAGTACTTTATTTGTTGTGCTACAACTCTGTTATTTTACATGCATGATTTTTTTTATACAGTACAGTATACTATATTTCAGACTGTATAGTACAGTACTGCACTCCTGCATAAGTAACATATAATTTTACACCTAAATTATTTTCCACAGCATTCATTGGTGGTGCAGTCGTGGGACTTCTATGTGCCATCTTGCTGGTCATGTTCATTGTCTACCGCATGAGGAAGAAGGACGAGGGTTCGTACCCCCTGGACGAACCCAAACGGATGCCACTCACCTCATCCTATTCTCCCAATGACAAGGAGATCTATGCCTAACTCCCTCCATACCCGGAGTACCAACTGTAGCAGGGGAGGGAAATCTTGGCATCCTTATCCCTACCATCCTTGAGTATTTAGTGGAAGATGAACAGAATATCAACGGTACTTCCCACCACCACCACCACCACACCCACTGTACTGTACCACTACTGTGTATGTCAAGGAGGAGGGAATTCAAATAACCCCAGACCCTACCATGTAGGGGACCATATTAGGACAAACTAATTTTATAGAAATTTACAATCGATTATAAATATAAATTTTACCCCTTAAATTCCCTCTCCTCCAATCTCTGAGGAAGATGTTTATGGGATGCGCATTCAGTCAGTCCCTTGATTGTCATGGAATTGGTTATCTAGATTATTTTTAGTCCAGCTTAACATCTTTTTCTTTTTTATGTTTAATTCACCATTTATACCTGGATACTGTAAATTATCCACTGAACAAATGCCAGCATTTAATATTCAGAATAAAAAGATTCTGGTTAACCAAGGCCTTGATTATCAATATACTGTACTGTATTGCACTATTTTGGGACCCAAAGTGTGGAATATTAACATCATATCAACACAACCATTTTGATGATGCTTATTATAGCAACTGACCCATGAGGTGGAGCTGTGAATATCATATTTGTTATGGTTCTAACTTTACCATTAAAGAGTTCATTGATTATTCATACTGCCAGCCTCTAACTGGCTCCATGCGAGCTCAAAAAACAGGGTAGGGAAATAAGTTCATCTTGGTTATGTGCACAAAAGCTTTCAGTTGGGAACCAGGAAACTGGTTTTTACAGAAGTCCTTTGGGAATGAGGACGTATCCTAATATTAGGTTAGGGACTGAGCTTTTTAGCTGTTTCCCTGTGGGGCCACTTTTTGTATTGGAGATATTTAGACCTTGTAATTCTTCCATTAATGTTTTCTTCAATTTTGCCTAGAGACATATTTTCATCAAACATTTCTCTCAGAAGAATAACACTCACTAATATTATTACATCATAATCTAACTGCTTTTCTTTAACATATGTTATGCTGGTATTAGTTATTTACATATGTGCTACTGTATCACCAAGAAGGATATCTATATGCTTTGTAAATGTAACAGTGTGAGAGCTGCACCAGTCTTATTTATGCTCTCAACTAACTCCTTAACATCTGTGTTTGAACAAAATGTGAATCTAGCTTTCTACCATCCTCGAGGACTTGGGAGCTATTAGTATATTACCACATAAAGTATGGAACTCTAAATGGATAATTACTCAAGGGTTCTACTTTATCCCCAGTATAGAAAAGTTGGTTTTATTCAACACTAATTTTAGTGTGTGTTTATATTTTTTAATATAAAGTTTCTTCTTTCCTTTTGATAGGCATTTGCAATATATGATCTTAGAGAATGGGTCTTATTAAGGGAAATTCCTGCCTTATTGTAATAATGTTTTACTCTGTGAATGTGATGGTCTTGACCCAGTCATAAATTGTATGACTTCAAGGTTAGAAACAAAATATTTTGTGAGATTGTGAAGGATTTTTTTGATATTTGATATTACTTTCTATATTATCTAAATAGTTAACACCTTCATTCATCATTTGTAATGAGCACAGTAGTAGTTAGGTTAACAGCAGGATTGCTTGTTGTGCTAGGGTTGCCCGGCTTATCTCTTACCTTAGGCAGAGGCTGTTCTGATGGACTCTGGTGCCGTTCAGGGCTTGTCTGGCCAGATGGGCCTTCGGCTTGGGCCGCCCAGTATCGGTACCATTGTCACCCACAGCGTGTGGAGACTGCACAGTGCTATTCTGGGGCTATCCTAGCTTGACTCCCATCATTGGTGACCAGGCTGGCCTTGCTTGACTAGTTTTGTGGTCCATCTACCTGGCTTGATTGATATGCTCTGACTGCCTAGCTAATCATGGCAGTTTTAAATGGGCTGTTAAACACCCATATTGGGACTTGCTTGCCTGACAAAGTATAATGCAGTTGTGGTTTTGGATTGGGTAATTGTGCTCAATTGTAATAAAAACTTAATAGAATGTGAAGGTGATAAAAATAATTAAAAATATATATTTTGTGTATTTTATTTACTCAAAGGAGAATCAAACTCGTTTTTTAATGTGTTTTAGTTAAGTGCGGTAAAAAAATATAGACCAGCATATGCAGTTGGGATGGGGAGGTGACATAATCACACACACAAGCAATAATAAGTAAATTAATAGCCAGGAGTCACACAAAAATAACTCGGTATTGTTACATGAACTTATTCAGTGTCAAACTTAATAACAAAACTCCAGCAGAGTGCGCATGATCCATCAGATGAAACAAAGATTGACTAAGAGTAAAACCTTCAGTTTCCTGGATATGAAATTTTACTACTAAGAAACTCGCAGTTTATATGGCTAATAGATTTTTACACTTGACCATTGAATGTGCACTTTGTCTGGCTACCGTAGACAGTTTTGACGACGAAAAAAATCTGTAGTTTGTCTGGCAAATAATTATTGGTACTCATTATATACCACTAATAGGACTTAGCCAGTGGCACAGTGGATTTCTAAATAGAGGGTTCACTTGGTTATATTTATTTTACAAACATTATGGAATGTTTAAAATATTTTCACCATTTGAATATCGGTTAAGTTTTATAGCGTAATATTTTGCTTTGATCTGAATGGGTTGTTCGAGCTTCTGAATGATAAAAAAAAAAAGGCCTCCTCCCATTTTTTCCCCAAGAGGCAGAGTTACCATGTAGAGTAGTGTATAAGCTACAGGAAAGAGTTATTAGAGACCAGCAACAATGGAGGAGCAACTCACTGACAGGAATGATGCATTTATACCAATGGGAGGAAGTATGGCTGTGGAAATCACATTCTGTTCAGCTGTAAGCTGCTAGAACTGTACTTGCAAGTGTGTGTCTCTCCCACCACCAAGCCCTGCTGAGTGTATCAACTGATGGACAATCATCCCATTAAAGAAAATAATAATAGAAAAAAAAAATCACAGTTTGAAAGAACCAAAACAACTTTTTTTTAAGAAAGAAATTTGTGTTTCCCTTGATTTTAATAATTGCTCCATCAAAAACCACTAAAATATTATCAACATTCATTATATTTCCAACAGTAGTAATTATTGATTACTGAAACCCATTTGTAAATTTGTGCACAGGCCAAAACAAGGTGAGAGGGAGGCCCTGAGCAAGTTAGAGTAACTGCTCTGCATACACACACACACACACACACACATACATACATACTCACACTCGTTTTTGTCACTTTTATAACTCAGTTGTCTCCTGTGGGTTATCAGTAAGTGCCATCTCGGCCCAAGTATTGACTGGTGCAGTGTGTTCCAGATCTTGTGGGAGGTTTGGTAGATACTGTGCTGGCTGGAGGTTCATGTATGTATTACTCTCAACTAACCAACTAACTAGCAGTCACCTTATTAATGTGTTGTACTGCACAACTGTTTTATAATATGTCTGTTCCAGTCCAATCCGAACCTTTAGATTTAGCCAGGGCGTCTCGGGGGAGAGTTTTCCATTGATCAAGTGTGCCAAGAGTTTTAAGTATATTGTCTTCTCTTCATTCATATTATTTAAGATTTTACAAGGAACAATCCATTTTAGTTATTTTTGCCTTTAATTTACAAGCTTCTGGATTCTAAGTAATATTTTCTGGTAATTTCTAATGTTTTTATGTAGAAGCAGTTGTCACATTGTATGGGTCATCAACTCAAAATTGAAGGTTATTGAAACTATAGAAACCAGAAGCTCTCAGGTAATCAAACATTCAAGTTTTCAGTCACTGTAATTAGGTTTTTTCTCTCTTCACTGAAGGTGATAACTCACCAGTCCCTTCAGTGTCTCAGCAAGCAATGTGAAGAATCCGTCATAGTTTTTCACTACAGGAACTTCATCCATAAGAACAATAAAAAACTTGGCAGGATTCTGTTATTTGAACTGTATGTGTACAAATGTGGTGAGATCAACAAGCAAGTCATGTAGGTCACTATAAGGCTTTTCTCTTGTGTATATCAGCAAGAAACAGGGAGTCCTAGAAGAGACCTTCCACTGACTTGAGTGTGACTGATCCTGTCAGAGATAAGTATCAACTGGGGACTCTTTGGTGTCACTCGCTCAGCTTCATAACCACCTACCTGCACTCGCCTTAATGATGCCACTTTTTTTTTTCTTTTACATGGAGAAGCTGAATTCCAGTAGTAGTTCCCAACACATGGTGTATAGTTTCTATTTTTATTACATTGATAGTAGTGAAAGATCTTTTATGTTTCAAATTTGGTATTAAAAATGTCACACTTGCAGTTATTTTTAATAGCATATGTCACTATTGTATATAGCTTCTATGGGTGATACCACAGATGAGAAATTTGTAATGGTGATAGCCAAAGATGCAACTTGGTAGGAAGATGAAGATGTGTGTGTTTGAGGGAGTGGAGTATCACCAAGGTGTTGTCTTGCTGAGGGAGCTGACCAGTGGCTGTGTCAGCTGATCTGAGCCTCCGCTAGCATTAGTCACAGCGACTATTTTTTCTCGTTTTACAGTAGGAATTAACGACCACAATATTTTAGACTTACATCAGCTGACTCTGTCACAAATATGTGTATAGTATTTTGTAAAGGTGAGTTTGGGTCACAAGGATGTAGGTGGTCCCCAGTCTAACTCATTATGGCAGATGATCATTATGAGCGCGGGGCAACTGCTGCCGCTGCTAACTCTTGAATACCATAATATGTGATTGAATTTCCAAACTTCTGTATAATTTGCTGTAATGTAAATTAATATTTGGTAAAAGTTGCATGGTAAAGTTTATAAATGCTCTTGAGTGGTATGTGTTGCCAGAGATGTTGCTCCCACAATCGATCAATTTTGAGTGGTAGCAAGGAGTTGTCCACCGCCTATTTGTGATCCTACGCCTCATGTCATATTGTAAACTGTATATTAACGTTCATACTGATATCCTTTCCTAGACTGTTCATCTATACGGGGTCCTTTTGTACTTGTATGACTGACAACCATAGAGTAACATGTGTTCAGTAAGTAGTACTTGGAAAAATAAATCATTTATGGAGTGAATTTTTTATTACCCAAGATGAAATTATTCCTTAAACAATTATACTGTAATTTACCAACAATAAGATTGATTATTATAATGGTCATACACTTTGTAATGTAAACACTTTGAATTATAACCACTTGGAGTACAATCAGAAAATCCAAGAACATTATAGGTAGTAATTTGTCTCTATCCAATATTCATACACACTCCTTCATATGTATCCATAGGACAATTTTACACTAAATACCCCATCACATACATGTTTGATCCCTCTATGTTTCCATAACACTAAAGTCTTGCTCTCCCTCTTCAACTTTTTTCTTCATGGATGCTTTCTGTAACTTTAATTATACAGTGCATCAACACTGTCCCTGTGTTTAAACCGTTTCATTATTTTTTTTTCATGAGCCGTCTGTGTTTTGACTCCTAAAACTGTATTCTAATCATCTCATTTGCCTGTACTATCCCTGATATTTCCCTTTTGTATTTCTGGGTACTCAGTCTGGCTTTCAACATACCTGAAGTGCTAACTAGGCTCAATATAGCCAACTTATATTGGCTACTAGGTCTTATATCACCAATCCTAGCCTTGCATCACCAAATCCTAGCCCTGCATCATCAATCCCAACCCTACATTATCAATCCCAGTCGTACAATGCCAATGTTAATCCTACAATACCAATCCTAGTCCTTCGCCGCAATGTTGCTTCACTCTCTCTCTTTTACCGGTACTTTAATGGCGTTCGGTGGATTTGGCATCCTGTGTACCGCCGGCAAGGCCGTGGGTTCATAGTACACGTCTTGCCCGAGGTGCCCACCATTTCTTTGTGGATGTTGGTCACACTAAAATAACCTGTTATATATAGTACATCCTTCTTTGCTCACACAGCCAAACTGTGGAATGCTCTGCCTTCTGTGTTTCCATGCTCCTGCAATCTGTCTCACCTTAAAAAGCTGGTTTTCTGGCATCTTCATGGTGTAGATTAATATAATCTTTTTATTTTCTATTATTCTTTTCTTTTTACTCTTATTTATTTGCCCGGGTGGGCTATTCTCCATAAAAAACAAAACAAAACAATCCTAGTCCTACATCCCCAAACCTAGCCCTACATCAGCAAGCTTAGCCCCACATCACCAACTCCAGCCCTTCCCCACCAATCCTAACCCTATACTGTATTATCAATCCTAGCTCTAAATCAACATTCCTAGCCCTACATGACATCACCAACCAAGCCTAGGATTATTTTACACCCATAACTATTGGTATCATTCTCAAATGTCCTTTCTGAATGAAACAGAATGGTTGGATCCACCCTTGTAGTAGATGTGCAAACTGCAAAATAAGAAAAATTACTACAAAGTAATATATAATATTTCAGACAAGAAATGCTAAGTTAAATTAAAGGTTAAATATCTTTTCAAGAAATCAAGACATTATATTCTATTGAGAAACATTGATGTGCAGTGAAATTTTTTTAGAGACCCTTTATTTTCAATGAATATTTAATTCGTTGTTGACAACAAATAAGGGAATTTTTCGGTCTTAAAGACAGAAGAGAAGGAGAGTTCAAGCCTCCATACCCCTTCTATTAGCATCACGGTCGAAAAATACGAATTTTTAATTGAGATTCCAATTTGGAGTAGTTTATCTCACCATTGCCCACATTTACATTTTCTTTGAACGTTTTCATCAAACGAGAAGGTCAGTCGTTCCCGCCATGTTGTGAAAAGGAGTTGCTCGACAATATTGACAAACTTCATCTATTTATAGTAAGTTTGCGCACGGTATATTACTCTTTAATAGCTGTAATGGTAATTGAAGTACCGAGGATTACACAGAATTACATAGATGCCGCTACAGTAAGTGCAAGTCAGATTAATGGAGATGGTTATGAGTTGTGTCATGTCAGGTGTTTGGGACTATTCTCTTGATCCTGTCCATCGAATTATTTTGTCCTTTGGTAGCCACTTTTTTTATCATCTGTTGAGCAAATATCTAAACTATGTCCTAATTGGCATCACATTATGTAGTTCGGGTCCTCGGTTTTCATTCGTCTTTATTTGTGGATAATTTAAACTTGGTTATGTAAGTGAAGCTATTCAGGTCAGTAGCTGCCTTTCCTGACAATTTTTTTTGAGGTAGTTCTTCAAGTGTAGGTAATTATTAACTTTATTCTCACTCATTCTTGTCTCGCATATAATTTACATGCCAAAATTAGCACCAAACGTTGATGAGAAATAAGTAGCCACCTGCTTTTGTTTTGAAGATGGCCGTCATTATCAATTAGGTATTAGTAGAATTTCAAGTGTTGAGAATATTACTTTCTCTGGCAAAAACTGATATAATCACGGTTTCACATTTTAAAGCGTGAATTAGCTGAAGGTGTAGAAATTGTCGCCAACACAATAATTAGTGACCAACTTTTAAGGAGTGAACCGACACTTCAAATGCCCATTCATTGGTATCCTTTACTTGGTATCCTTTACTTGAGTATAAAAATGAGCCGCTACAAAGATCACAACCAGAGAGTAGAGAGGACCCGGTCACTCAGTACAGCCAGATTAGAAGTAAGAACAGTGGAAACAAGGGATTAGTGAAAGTCACGATCGGATAGGTAGTACACTAGTATCTTTATTATAGGCGTAATTAACTAACTAAAAAGAAGCAGTTTATGGACGAGTTAGAGGACAGTTTTTATTAAAGTTAAATACAATCAGCATTAATATTTTACGTCTATATACTGTATACACTTTTCCACATGTTCTCAGACGTGTCTACCTTGATCTAGGCTAACATAAAATTTACTGTTCCCAAATTGATCTCGTTTTCTACAGTGAGCAACTGCTATGTACATATAGTCACATTCCCTTTTCCAAACCCAAATTTAAATGTTGATTTTGTTTTTAATTTCCAATAATTTGTGAATTTTTTGATGTGGTTTTCTCTAAAGTTTCCACAGTTTATATAAGGATAAATTTTTATTGATGGGATTTTTTAAATATTTTTCAAAGTTTTCCTGAACATTAAAAAGGATAATAAAATATTTTGAAGTCGAAGAAACATTATACTGTAGGTCAAGATCTACCAGTATGGCGGTTTTTAGCCAGTTGGACCACACAGTTGTTTGGCTGATGACAAGGTATTTCCCGAGAAAAGCAGTTGTTTGCTTTATACACTCTACAGTACAGTACATAGTGAACAAACTTTGAGCACTTCATAACTGATGACTATTCAGGTAAATCGAAAAAAAAAGGCGTTTTGAGAATATGTTGAGAAAGAGAAGCACGGTTGTATAACAAGCTGCTAGCAGTTTTAAGTAAAGGTGGTGAAATCAGAGTAAACTCGAACGGTAAAGGTGTAGATAATGGCTACCACCAGAAGTTGTTTGTTGATTGTCTTTATTTTTGCTGTATTTATTATTTTGATGATTTTAAGTATATTAAAATAAACGACGGTAAAGGTGTAGAAGAGGATGACCACCAGAAGGAATTGTCCGAATTGGCTATACAATTTCCTACACACTAATATCGTGGTATTGATCACAAAAATGGAAACTACAATGCATAGAACCTAATAGAACCTGGCAATCTTTTTTATTTACTCTATCCCGCTTCACAATTCTCCTCCCGGCGCCATGTTTGCCACTGAATCCCTCTTCAAGGGACGTTTCGTATAAATGATGGTGAACGCTTCCACGTATTCCTCCTCGCTATTGTTGATTTCTATCAACCTCAATATTAAGGTAAGTTGTTTAACACAAATTAACATGATAATGCATAGAAGCTAATAGAACCTGACCTAACTAACCCAACCTATGGGTATGTTAGGTCAGGTTCTATGCATTGTCGTTTCCATTTTTGTGATCAATACCACGATATTAGTGTGAAGGAATTTTTTTTAACCAATTTGGACAATTCCTTCTAGTGGTAGCCGTTAACTACAGTACACCTTTACCAGTCGAAGTTTCATTGCTTGGTCATAATATCGTTTTCGAGGAAAGATCAGTTTGACCGAACAAATTATCGAACATCCTCAAGTTTCAGGAAAATTGGCGGAGCTGTTGAAATGTTAACTCTTTAGGTGATCAAGGTGCTGAGGTAACAGTGTACGAGCTACAAATCTCATATACTCACCTTGAACAGTGAATCTGGCGTTAGGAAAGTAGATAGAGGGTAGAAACAAATTTAGATTGAGTGCAATATTATGAATAGCAAATATCCATAAATACAGCGTTCACTGGTTAGGTACTCAAAGATTTATACATTCAGTTTTGACTCGTCCCTGGAGATGTATAAAAACGTACCAAACTAACTGACTTAAGCTAAATTAAAGAAAAAAAATATATATATAGTATCCAAAATCGTGCCTACATTACACATGATTACTGTGACTATGTTCACATAGTACCAGACGCGACAACTTAATATAGTTTCGTGAATATCAACACCGAAGCAGTATTGGTGAGAGAACAAATAAATGTAAAGAATAGCTAAGTGGGGGGTGGGGTAGGGGAGGCGTTAGGGCTTCACGAGTTAATTAGGAGAGTGAGGAAGAGCTCGTGTGAGTTGCGTTAAGGGGCAGGAATGTTTAGTAAAGTGCCAAGACTGTGTGGACCAGAGTAACGAGGACTATTGAGTCGTATATTGTGGTGAGTCGTATATATTTTTCGTATGATTTTCCTGTATTATGAGAGACATGAATCCATCCCTCTTAAAAAAAATAGTGTGAATTAAGAGCCCCATAGGACACACTACACTAATATAATGCTATGATAAAATAGTGGTATGATGAACTGTATGCCTGCATTGTAAACAATATATTCACGCCAAATCAATTTTAAACCTATACGGTGATTTTATTGATTAATATTAATACTATTATTATTTTTTTTTTCCCAAATTTACGGAATCACGTAAAATCTTCAAAATAGCTTGCAACTTTAACGTTTGAGGCGTTTATAGATTTTTATTATAAAATGTACTTTGTTGGTATATTTTGTATCGCAGTTCAGTATTTGTCCTAAGTACGTAACCGAGACGTGACTGATCGCCCAAGTGACCAACCAGCCGATCAATGGCGAAGAGGATAAAGTAAAGTATTGAATAGTTGACTGCGGACCTTTTTTTTTTTTTTTTTTTTTTATCATCCTCTTCACTGATTGGCTCAATATAGGCTTGGGCGATCGGTCACGTCTCTGTTACACACTGTTGTCAAGTACTGGGCATGCACTGGCTCCTGAATGTATCTGAACTTGCTCCAGTGCTTGTCAAGTCTGGTCTTGAAAGAGCTCACATTCGGCGCCGTCACAACATTCTCTGGCAGATTGTTCCAAGAGTTCTCAACTCTCACTCAGAAAAAGTTACCCCTCACAGTTTTCTGGGCTTGCGGCTTCTTAAACCTTGAGCTGTGACCCCTTGTGGAACGAGCGTCCGCCAGCTCCAGATAAGGACACTCGACTGAGTATTGCTCTTTGAGATGTTTATACACCTCAGTTAGGTACCCCTTGCCCGTCTGTAGTATAAACTAGGCAATTTCAGACGCTCTAATCTCTCAGGGTAGCTGAGGTTCCGAAGTGCAGTCACCAGTCTGGTGGCCCTCCTTTGGACATTTTCAATCTTTTGACAGTCCCTAGCATATCTCGGGGACCAGACAGTACTCCAGACGGGGAAGCACCTCACTCTTGAAGATTGTTACGAGGGACGGACCTTCTAGATATCTGAATGACCTTCTTTTAAGACCAAATAATTTAGTTGCCTAATTCACCTTCTTCTCGCAATGGCCCGAGAACTTCAGCTCATTGTCAACATACACACCTAGGTCCTTTTCACATTGTCTCAGTTAATGCAGTTTCTTCGTCCCGTTGGGGGCATGATACGCCTCCTTACCGTTGGTAAGTCCCAAATGCATCCTCTTACACTTCGTGATATTGAATCTTAGCAGCCATTTCTTCGACCATTCTTGAAGCTCACAGAGGTCCGTCTGCAGCTCTTCACAGTCTGCTGAGTTCTTAATTTCCCGAAATAACTTGGCGTCATCCGCAAACATTTGTATGGAGGAATGTACAGCGTCAGGCATGTCATTTATGAAGCAAACAAACAACAGCTGGCCCAATACACCGTCCTGTGGTACCCCGCTTCTGACGGGTACACATGATGGTTTCGTGACATTAATCACCACAAACTGCTTGTGGTCATGGAAAAAGTCTCTGATGCACGACATTTCCCCGAATCCCGCCCCCTTCCAGTTTAATTTTCAGCCTTTCATGGGGTACACTGTCGAAAGCCTTGACAAAATCTAGGTATATATTGTGGATATTACCACCCCGTTCTAGAAATTGGGTCCAAACATCAGTGCCTTGGGTAATTGTAAGCAGAAGCGCCCCGGCATAAAACCGTGTTGGCAATCCTTTACAAGGTTGTTTCGTAGTAGATGTTCCATCATGGCATCTCTTATAATGCTCTCAAATACTTTACATACAATGCTGTTCAAGCTCACCGGTTTATAGTTATTCGTGGAGTGACGGTCGTCCTTCTTGGAGATAGGACACACACAAGCCATTTTTCATTCACTTTTCCTCGTCCAGGCATTTACAGAACAGGATCTTCAGGGGCTCAGTAAGTTCGTTGTACAACTCTCTTAGCACTCTGGGGTGCACCATGTCGGGGCCGGGACTCGTATGAACCTTTAGCTTTGACAATTTATTTCTTATAACTTCTGTGAACACAATGTGGGTCAGCGCTGTGTCAAACCATCTGTTCTCAAACGCAGGAAGGTTGATCGCATCCTCTCTTGTGAACACCGAGGAAAAGAAACTGTTCAATGCGTTCAGCTTGTCTTGGTCAGAATCTACGTAACTACTATCTTCAAACCTCAGATCCGATACTCCTACTCGCGTTTTTAATTTCGACTTTGCATAGCGGTAAAACGCCTTTGGGTTTGACTTGACCTCGCTTGCAACCTGCCTCTGGAACTCCATTTCAGCCCTTGTACACCCTGACTTTCCTTGGCTCCTGGCTCTTGCATACATCCTCCTGTCCTGCTCATTGTTTGACCTTACCCATGCCTTGAATTTCTGTGTTTTCTTAACTTTGTCGACCGGCGCATGGTTCATATGGAGGGGTCTCCTTGTATTCCTAGAGGCACTGAGTTTGATCGTTTGTTTATATTTCTCGATCAAATGGTTCACTTTATTGGCGATGGTAGTGTCTGCGTTCTTATGCCTCAGTGAGTCAGGCCAGTGGATACCCCTCAGCTCCTCCCCCATCCCGTCGTAATTTCCTTTGTAATATTTGCACCTTGGCCCGGTTTTGTCGTGAAATAAGTAACAGTTAAATTTGAATGACAACATTACGAGGTGGCTGGTGCCAACTGGGGCTAAATGTTCCCTCGTTTGTTATGGTGAAGTTCAGTGGCTCGGGTGTTTACTTCCCTCTAATGCGTCGGGTCTTTAACATGTTGGAGCAGAAAATTATCCACTCAGGGTATCTACAAAAAGAGTAACTGGGTTATTTAAGTCATTTGGCGTGAATTCATTTCTCCAGTCGATGTCGCCATAGTTAAAGTCCCCCATGAAAAGGAGGTGGCTAGAGTTGAGCATCGCTGCGTTGTCTATTAAGGCCCTAAGTTCTTTTGGTTGAGTAAGCTACAGTTTCGGGATCCGTAGATACACTCGCCAATAAGTGTCTCCTCCCTTTAATTTAATTTTACACCACTTGGATTCTTCAAAAACATCCTCTTCCTGTACCCTCACCTGGCTGGCTCTAAACAACTGTAGATAACCACACCCCTCTTGTAAGTTTCTTGAGAAAGGTTCGTAAATAAGTCATATCCGTCAATACTGAAGTCACATTCCTCTGGGTCGATTCTCCTGTCCTTGTACAACAGTTCTACAACTACTATGACGGGTTGGTGTACCTTCAGTAGTGTTTCAAACTTCTCTCTCTTTTCAAGGAACGTGTCAGCATTAGTGTACATGACATTCAAGCCGGAATTTGTTCTCGGTAACGTCTCTGCTCTTGGTAGTGACTCCGACCCCCCCCCCCCCCATTCTCAGTAGCTGCAGCATTTGCTAAATGCACTGTATTTTGCAGGGTGTGGTTAGAAATGTCATTGTTTACACGGTGCTCGCCTCCTGGGTGGGAAGTAGAGCTGGTGCCTCCTGGTAAAGCGGGTGGAGGCCTGGAGGGCCACGCAATAATAGTGTACGATGCCGTTTTCTGGACCTACACCAAGCATCTTCGTCTGAGTATTGTTTTACCTTTATTATTTATTAATTGTTGCACCTAATTGTATTATACGAATTTTTCGTATTAAATATACCCAAAACTATAACACAAATAATTTCTTGAGGTAGGGAAAGGACCACTTGTTTTGTTTACTACAATAAAGCCTCACGTCTTAAGTGTATTTAAGGTTGGATTCTACAAGTGGTTGTAAATGCAATCAAATAAGACAAACTTTAGCCAAGTTATTTTAAAGATTTCTTACGTATTAGTAAATGCTCATTTGTTTTACTCCGCTTCCTTTCGTCTATAGCCAGTCACAAACAGTTTTACAGTATAGCCAATGTAACATTTAAACCTTTATTTCATATTAAATTTTCTTGTTCATCGGCAGTAATATAATATTTTTGCACATTGTTATTCACGGTCCATATGACATGTAAAACATATATATTCCTGAAAGGTAAACGTAATTATTTTTAGTTTCTAAATATATAAAATGAAGACATATGGCAATGCGAGGAGTTGTATTAGCGCTGAGATGTGGCAACAGTGGGTGAGAGACAACAGAAGTAGGGTAAAGATGGAAGATGGTTCAGTGTTGTGTTGGAAATGAGCTAGTGAGTAGCGCACGGCTCTGAACTCTGGCGGAAAATCATGTGTTGTGACTTTCCCAAGGAAATGGTGACGACAGAAAGATGGGCCACATAAAGAATATCAGTGAACTGCTTCCCGACGAGCCACTGAAGGACCCGTTTGAAGATGAGATCCACTTCAACAACACAGTCAGGGAATACATTGTGAGTACATTTTTTGAATTTTTCTAATAAATATCTCTAAACTAAATTATTTTAAATGGTGTAGATATTAGGAGGATGAATTGAACGAGAAAAAATGGATCTTATTGATTTTTCCCTACTGTTTAAATGGTGTATTTGACATTTTTGAAGACGATTGATTCGACAGATTTAAGACAGTGGAGACTTTCTGTATGTGGTATGGGCGTTTGTTTCCATGCACAGAATACAGTGGTAAATATATACAGTGACTCCGTGGACTTAGGAATGGTTTATATTTCCTATGGGACTTTCACTAAAGGCAGATGACAGTACTGTACTGAATTTAGTTCCTTGCAAACATGTTGTGGATCAGCATTATCAGCCTCCAGCAATCAACAAATGTCTGATATTACCCGGGTAGCTGAAGTAAAGGTTCATTACCGGGTAAATAATCACTGCCTTTTTTAATGCACAATATATACCCAATGAGGGATCAAATATATATATATATATATTAATTCAGTAAAGAAACTTCAAGTAGATCAAAGCCCATGCCTTTATTTTTAAGCAAACACTGTCAAAGATTTTAGCATGATAGAGAGAAATGCAGTGTTTCATGCTGAGTACAGTAGTGATAATAATTTTTTTTGGAGATGCTTGATCATTGAGTTCTGACCATTCCTACACTCACTCTTGACCCCAACAAAGGTGGGCAGGGCTTCGAAGCAGAGTGAAAATGTGGAATTAAAAACAGTACGAAAAAAAATGCCTTAATCTAACCTTACCTGGTCTTTGTAGTCACCTGTTGGGTAATTAATCTGCAAACACTGGCATATAATTTAAGATTGTAGCCCTATACCAGCTCAAGATTTAGCCTCGTAAGTCAGTGTTTGCGGAATATTAACGAAAACCCACACTGAACTACTGTAGGTCTGATTTGTTAAGAAAACCAACACCTCGATGTTTAAGTTAGGATGCTGGTTAGGTATAGATCTAAAAAAAATGTTGATTTAACCTAACCTACATTATTTATGTCCATGGGAGACTTGGGACATTTCGGAATATCAGAAGACGATTAACGGAGATGATGAGAAATTATTCATCATTTAAATTATACTGTAGTGTAATGCCCACAGCCATCCTGGCCATAAACCCATTAAAGTCACACACAGTCCCTGTGGGTCGTGGTCAAATTATCTCTTCTTAAGTATATTAACTTGTTTGTGCTACATGTCAGCATTACGTGCTATGCACTACTGCAAATGCTTATTGAAAATTATTAAGAGAGCTCGGGAGTATCTGAGCTTCATGCTTAAAGATGAGGTGATAGGTTTGATACTTTTGTTTCTGGCTATAAGCCAGAGGAAATTTGTTCCCAGGCATGGAAAATGAATGGTAGATTCTACCATGTTATACTATGGTACCTGTGGTAAGATTATAAGATTAGTCACGTATATTTGATAATTATCATTGGTTCCATCCTTGTTATTATTGTAATATAAAATGGAATACTGTACAGTATGCAGTACATTGTAATTACTTCACCAGTAAGGAAATTTTTGCTTGTTGCATTTCAAGGAATTGTATTAAGTTTTGCAGTTTGGTGATGAACTGTGCATTATTGCTAATTAATGTTTATTTTTAAAAAAATAATTACTTATTAAAACAAGTTCAAGCTTCCAAAGATTAATATTTTCATACATAGCTAAATTTTTTTTTGGCTGAGCTGACCAACTTTGCTCATATTGTAGAAGAAACTACATGTACAGGACTGTACTGTAGCTATGCACTGTATTGTACATACTTTGGTACTGTACTGTAAACTAATTTTGTATTTTTTGTTACTGGTAGCTGCATTAATTATACATAAATAGTAAAATATTACTGTACTGTTTTGTTTGAATTATTCTGAAGTTCATGTTATTTTCACTTGTAGCGTGAGAATTAGGACTAGCAGGATATGTGCTGTCTGATGAGATAATACCATACTGCTTAAGTGGCAAGTTGGCTATATTGATAAGTATATAATTGGACAATGATAAGCATATCAGTCATCCTGTATTCATTCTGTATTTAGAATTATATACAGTACAGTATAAATCTTAGAGAAAACTCTTTTAGTTCTGTAATTCATATGATCAGTACAGTATATTTACCAGAATATTCTTGTTACAGTATTTAGCTTTGGGTTGGGTTAATTTGGAGAGAATTGGTAGGAATAGTTTAGGGTTAAATCTACTTAATTGCAGTAAAATGTTCTTTGCTCAAAATATGACCAATATTGTACTAGTTATCGTTACTGTACGTACACTTGACAACACCGTACTGTACGTACATTGGAACCAACCGTGTATGCATACAGTATATACAGTAGCCAGAAAATCTAAGAGGTGTTACTAAGATCATAGACTGGATTGAATTAAACGCTTACATTACCAGTGTCCTTGACTCAGCAGGAGGCTCTAGGCATAGAGGTAACTTAAAATTGAAGGGCGAAGAGTTTTTGTTGTCAAGCTTAAATATTTACACTCAAGAGCTCCCCCCTCCCTCCCTCTTTTTTTCTCCTTTTTGACATTGGCTGCAAGATATCATTAGGACCCTCACTTCAGATACTGTACAGTCACAGAGTGGAACTGCTCTGCACCTGCCCTGATATTATCAACAGCAGGGCATTTTTATGTGATTTGGGGACTCGTGTAGCTATACTGTACAGTATATCAGTAGGGTTTGTACTGTTGGTGTGCTGTTTTACATGTTATTTGTATACTGCATTTTAGTTTTGTATTGCATTGTAAGAGTGCTTCCATTATGGCTTTAAGTTGCTACTTAGGCATTGAGTTGGCCAAGCACTGTATAGTACAGTTCTTATACAGTCCTGTACTGTACAAGTGTACAGTACGTACTGTAATTATCAGTGTGTTGATCAAGTATTTTGACTAGGCTAATTCCATGACAGATGCAACATCTGGCCTGAGGTAGAAAGCAGATACAGTACACTACAGTACCTGTAGTTTGGTTTCTTGGGAGGGAGTTGTTTGGGAGGAGAAGTTCCACATTGGACGTTCATGTTGTACTGTATATCTACTAGGAATTATCAAATCTATACAGTGCATAACACTGCTCTTTTATGGTTTCTTGTGTGTTTGCCCATGTTCATTGGTTGAACATAATACAGTACTGTATACTTAAGCAGCTCTGAAAACTGGCTATACAGGTACAGTGGGGTATGCTATAACGAATCTAATTGGTTCTAGAACCTTGTTCGTTATAGGATTAATCCGTTCCAGGCCCCCAAATACAACCACTCAACACTGAAAAATATAATATAAAATTGTAAAAATTGTAAAAAAGTGCATAAATATGCATCTAAACCCCTGAAATAAAGAATATCATTAATACTTGTAATAAAAAAACAATAAATTAGTAAAAAACAAAAAAACAAAAAAATTTTTTAAATGTTCGTTGTAGGAGTTTCGTTCGTTATAGCATTCTCAATTTTATAGGTAAAACCATTCGTTATAGGAATATTCGTAGTAGGATCCGTTCGTTATAGCATACCCCACTGTATATAACTGGCTTATTTGATGGGAACAATGAATTGATTTCCTTACCGACTTCCCATATTCCCAGTAAATTTGGTCTACCCCTTTGTACCACAGAGGATTTTTTCCCCACAGGATCTTGTACTCTTCAGGAGAGCTGATTGGAATACTGAACTTGTGTGTTTCTTGGTTTCATATACAATATTAAGTTTACTCATAAGGGTAATGTATTATTAATTTATGGATATGTCAGATGAACAGGTGGTGGTCAGCCTGAAAGCAACTAGGCTGGTGGTAGGTGTCTCATGTCACCATTTGTCCTACAGTGTGTGTGGGGTGAGTTTGCTGATGTAGGATTTAATTTTATTTTGTCTAGTGGTTAAAGAGCTCCTGCTTTAGATGTGACTCACTATTACCCTGGAAGTAAATTGGTTGTAACTTTCAATGCCTATAATAGTTACTTAGTTTCATTTTCCAAGCATTACCATAGGTGAATTAATACCTCCCTAGGGAATGCAGGGGTTTACCTTGGATTTTAATGTGTTTATTGGGTCTAAAGTGTTTAATCTCTCATAGGGACTCAGCCGCTGTTATCAGATGAACTGTCGTTGTTTGGTCTAAGAGACAACAAATTGGTTATATACAGTTCACCCGCCTTAAGTCATGGGTACAGTACAGTATTAACATTTTACAAATGCCAGATTTTATTTGTCTGTTTTTTTCCAAGTACAGTACAGTAATTTGGGTGATTCTTAGTGTATATGTAAATGACACTTGCTAGACCTCTCATTACTGGAAGTTTTCTTTAAGCTGAATAAAATTGTCTCAGTAGCCAGAAGAAAATCCTAAAGTGTCGAGAGCACTGAATGAGTTGATACTGTACAGTACTGTATAACAAAGTTAAATTTCTACTAATTATTTAGTTGAATTAGCCTAATTTACAGGCTTTAGGTTGCAGTATGAATGCTTCTCTGCTTATACTTGAAGCCTTCCTACGTGTTAAGATGGGGTTTTAATGAGTCTTTTGTCACTTGTCTACTATAGACTTAGGATATTTGAACTCGGAATGTATTACTTTAAGTTAACTTATGCCTGGCATAAGTTATTAAGAGGATTGATCCTGAAGTCCCATTTTATACCAAAGTAGTGATTGAGCATCTCTGTATTTTTCTGTCTTCCCTTTAGGGTCCTGAGGTGAGCTGGATTTGGGAGTTGATCCTTGTGATATTATTTGAGGCATCGACTAAAGCAGGGGCATAAGTGCCAATCTGATATTTTGAGATATTGACAATTAAAGGTTAGCTATGTGCACTTGACTTCTGGCATAGAAGGAGCATAAGTGCTCTGCCTTGTTGGGATAGGCATTCTGCAGATTTAGCCGCCTGGTTTCCAAAAATCATCAAACACCATTTGATGTCTGCTTCTCTAATCTTCTCAAAACATTGCCACTTGCAGGCACAAGAGCACCCCACACATGCTATGGTGTAAATACATATACCATTCAATGGAGAATAGAAATGGGAAAACCCTTATACTGCATCTCAAATTTGCACATTTGACACTTACTGATTAAAAACTAAGGTTTATGCTTGGCAGCATAAATTCTTATCCACTTCCCATTTTAGGGTACATTTATTCTAAGGAGCCTAGGGATTCAGTTAAGGTGTGCCCACTGTAGACACTTGCCAGTGTAGGCCTTGACCACATATAGCCTGGTGTTAGATGACCTGTCTGTACGTGAATGTTCTCGGCTGCAGTGATAGCCAGTCCTTTATTGTCAAGTGTTGCAGTAGATCCCATGAGAACAATGCAAGGCTCGCCCCTATTATCCATACCCATGTCTCGGGCCAGTTGAAGTGTAGCCCTTATAACCACATCACAGATGAGAAGTTCTATTATTCGGCAAAATGCCAATTGCAGTATAACAAAGTGTTCTGCAGTATGAACAGACAGTTTAGTGTGCAAAGTACTGTTTTGTGGAAACTCCTGCACACTGGCCAATCCTCAGAGGTGTGGCATTATCTGGTGTTGAGTTAACAAAACTGTCATCTCTTGTTTGAGTGAATATGGCATGGCCTGTGTTAATTAGCTACAGTTAGACTTTTTATTTGTATCATTGCCATTATAGTACCTGAATTATTTTAAGAACTCGCAATAAAGGCAAAAGTTCATTCTGTTTACTCCAGAATTTATCAGCATCCAGATTGGTTCTGTAATAAGGTATTGACTAAAACATGACACATATGGTGAAACATAAGTACTGTACAGAACCTATGCACTTTCTTATAATCTCCACTTGTAGGGTTGCTGGTGTGTTATCCAGGTTGAATGTGAGTAAGGCACATGGACCAGACGGAATACCTCCTCGTGTTCTAAGGGAGTGTGCTGAAATTCTGGCCCCTGTGCTTGCTCGCCTCTTTCGCCTCAAAACCCAAACTTTTCCTTCTTCTTGGAAGCATGCCTTGGTTCAGCCCAACCTGAAAAAGGCGGACCATTCTAATCCCTCTAACTATCGCCCCCATTGCCCTAACTTCATCCCTCTCTAAGATTTTCGAAACTATCTTAAACCCATTTATTCCGTCACCTTGAACGCCATTCTCTTTTGTCAGATCACCAATATGGCTTTCGCTAGGCAAGATCTACTGGTGATCTGCTCTCCTACTGCACCCATCTTTGGTCATCCTCTCTTAGGGATTATGGGGAACTTTCATCGTGGCCCTTGACATCTCCAAAGCATTTGACAGGGTATGGCACAAGTCATTGCTTTCTAAACTTCCCTCTTAGGGTCCCCCCCCCCCCCCCACTTAGTTTTCTAATTTCTTGCTTCCTTGAAAACAGATCCATGGCAGTTGTTGTCGAGGGCTCGATCTCTCGCTCTTTCTCTACCAATAGTGGTGTCCCACAGGGTTCTGTTCTTTTACCTACTCTCTCCCTTCTTTTTATCAATGATTTAATACAACTAATTCTATCCATTCTTACACTGATGAGTCTACTCTTCACTCTTCTTCACATTTTCCCCTTCCCCCTAACTATCAAACTAGATCTGTTTCTAGAGCTGATATTTTATCTATCAATGCGGATTTGTGCAGCATCTCCGAATGGGGAGGTGGAGACTTGGTTAAATTCAATCGTAATAAAACTCAGCATTTACCAATTACACTTTCCAAATTAGCTGATCTCCCACCAATCACATTTCAGGACACAATCATTCTGCCAAATTCTTAAATAGATATGCTAAGCCTCACCATTTCCTCTATCATGGAAGCCACACATCCTCAACATTGCTAAAGCTGCCTCCCAAAAGCAGAGAATGCTGTACAGATGGCGTAGCTACTTCACTCCTGAGCGGTTGCTTCAAGTATATAAGGGATGCAGTTGTCCTAACGTGGAGTACTGCTCTCATATTTGTGGGTGGCTCTTCTTCTGTCCAACTGTTAGATAGGGTGGAATCAAAGGCATTTCGTCTTTTTAACTCTCCTCCTTTACTGTAGTTGATAATTTTTCTTCCCTTTCTCTTTGCCGCAATGTTACTTCACTCTCTTTTAGAGGTACTTTAACGGGCAATGTTCTGTGGATTTGGCACCCTGTGTACTGCCGGCAAGGCCGTAGGCTCGTAACACTCGTCCTGCCCTTCTGTGCCCACCCTTCATCTGTGGATGCCGGTCACACTAGAATAACCTCAGCCAAACTGTGGAATACTCTGCCTTCTTTTTGTGTTTCCATACTCATACAATCTGTCTCACTTCAAAAAGCTGGTTTTCCGGCATCTTCATGGTATAGATTAATATAATCTTTTTCTTTTCTATTATTAATTTCTTTTTACTCTCAGTTTTTCGTTCGCCACTTAGGCCCTACTGTGGGTCAATGACCTCTGCCCAGGTGGGCACAGTACATAATACTGTGCAGTATTAATTTTGGAACGGTCACACATTTGAAGGTGTGAAAGCCTAGCAAGTGTGGGCAGGTTTCAGATTTCGGTACAGTACTTGTATAATGTAACTTTACAATATTGTCCTATTTTCTTATGGATTACACATTGAAACACTTAAAGGAAAATTACACGAACTAAAGTAATCTGCCCAAGTGATCTTAGGTTTAGGTTATTAATTTCTTAGGTTAATATCATCGTCATAAATGTTTTAATGGCATGGTCACAGTTAGCATTAATTAATAATTTGGTCAATTCAGCCAGGGAAACTTTCAGTATAAGTGTTTGAGAGGTCGAAGATTTTCAGTGACATTAAAGAAGAAAATTGTGGAGTTGGTTGACTCGGGTTTAGCATCGTGTTTGATTACATAAAAGTAAACAATATAGATTAATTATTGGCCTTCCTGCTTGTGCCCATTACTTTTATACAAACAGATGGCAATCTGGTTGTAGTGTGTATAGACTAATTTCATTGTCCGTAATTACACTAACTTAGTACAGTAGTTGTTCAGAGGAGGTAACTTTTGAGATACGACTGAGCACACACTGATCTTGAATACAGTCTCGAACCTGTACCGGCACGTGTATTGTTTTACTAACTGTGGAATATAACAGCTTTTAGCTAAATTTGTCGAATAAATGAGCTAAAAATGGCTAAACTACTCGACACCCCGAGCTGCTGCTCCCCAGCCAGGCGGACGGTTAGTTCACCGAGGTCAAATCACGTTCATGTTATGTTTTTATTTTAGAAGTGGCTATTGGGCCAGGTCACCAGCTAAAACAGTTGTACACAGCAGGGTTATTTATTGATGACTTACCTTGCCTAATCTCGAGTCAGGCTGGGAAGTGACTTTACATGCTTCAAGGACAGGTAAGGGAGGGACGCTATGTGTGAACCAGGTGACCCGGCTCAATAGCTGTTTTACCGTCCGACCCGGCGCAGTAACCACTTCCTTTTATTTTATGAAGAGAGTCACTCCATACCAAGTTAAGCTTACGGCTGTGTTACCTTAGTTGAGGGGAGGATTGGTGAGGTTAAAAGGAATATTTGTCTTTATTTATTTTAAACATAATAATACAGTATTGTCTCGCCTTACTCTCTGTCCCATCCTCCACTTCAAGATACTGTATCCATTATGGTGGCAAGGTAACAGTCCACATAGCTGTCCGTCAGTGTCATTGGTGTCGTCTCACTGTAGCGGGACCAAACTTGTGTTGTCTTCCTATGTACACACCGAGGCGACCGTATATGGCGCACTAATCTTCTCCGGTATGTAAGGTTAAGCTCCACGGGTATGTCAGTAAGTCCGTGGACAAAGGTGGGTGTATAATGTAGGTTGGAAGCGAGTTATGCCTGTGAAATATGAATGAATTAAAGGGTAGTGTTAGGTTAGAGTTCAGGATAAATGTCAACTTACAGCTGTCATGTTGAGGGAGAGATGTCATATTGGTTTTTGTTCAGCATACGGCAAACTGTATTTATAACTGATGTTCTCTCGTTTACTTTATAATATACACAGTTTGGTTTAACATTGACAAAGGCTCTACTTATGTTTATTTATAGTAAGTAATTTCGTGGGTCATGCTACCTGGTTATTTAACAGTACATTAACCGGAGGAGGATTAGGTTAGTATGATAAATCCTCGCCAGGTGAAATGAACTAGAGGCGGTGTTATTCTTCATGTGGTCCCAGTTTGGTTTCTTTTTAATTCATGATAATAATAGTAATTTGATTTGGTATTTAAGTTTGTCGGATTTTTTTGCTTATGAGACGGTATAAGTCTGATTTAAATGTTTATTGTTTTGGATTTTAAGTAATGTCAATACGGTAACTATGTTCTTGGTATATTTCTGGGCGAAGTAGTCTGCAGGGGTGCTAATGTGTTGGTCAATCATCCTTATTATGGAGGCAAGAAGAGAACAGCCGTGAACTTCCCGCAGTGCAGTCTACTCTTATGATTATATATACTGTACTGTACTCTGATGATTACAAGAGAGACTATACTGTACCACGAGGGAAAATACAGGGTTATACAACTTATACTGTATTGTGTTGGCGTTGAGTAGCGTGTGTGGGGGAGGGGAGCCCGTGGAATAAATAACTTGGTGGATACAAATTCACAGGAAAAACCCAATGCCGAGCTACTGAAGGAGAATATAAATAGCTACTTTTAATTAGATCATGACAAGTAAAGGCTTGTACTTATGGGAAGAAAACCCTAATCGTTCTTAGACGCTTGTAGGATTATATGTAACAGATAATTACGTTTTATTCCAGCAAAGTTGGTAGAAAATCATTAACAAATTAAGAGGTTTGAGGAAGGGGGGGGGAGCCTTGGACCAGCTGGCGACAGTGATGGCCTTAGGTGCTGGCAGTGTGCTCTTGTTGTGACTGTTTATGCCAAGTACTTGAGCTGCTCTTACGACATACATACAGGACTAGGTAGCTCACTTGGGTACTATTGTCTTTTTTTTTTTTTACTGAGTTTCATGCGTGTGCCGAGGTGAGCTTTGTTCGGGGGGTTGAAGCTCCTAACAAGTGGTAGAGAAGTGCACGTGAGGTCTTAGTGTTGGGAGTTGTATGTGACCAGTGGCCTTGTTGTTGTTACTGGGAGTGGTGTGTGCCAGGAAGGGGGGGGGGGTGTGTACCTCCTCCCTATTACCCTTCCTTCCTTCCTATTACCCCTCCCCTCCCTCCCTCCCTCCACTATATTTCTTCCTTCCTTTATCTCCTCTTCAAGTAGTGCCAGTTGAGCGCCGCTACAAAAGTCACCTCTCACCACTGTCCATAACCCGGCGCCACTGATCTTACCCTTACAGTCTCTTGTCTCACCCCCTACCCCCTCCCCCCCTTGCCCCCCAGCTCACACTAACTGTACCTACGTCCTCCCCTCTAGTGGAATTCATACCACCCATACATAACCCACGCAATACTAACACCCCTTAACCCGCCCCATAATCACGTCCCATTTACCCATGCCACCACACCTTCAACCCACTTCAACAATATACAGTATACCTGGATTCTCAAGATGGGGAAAGCAGCAAGGTGACTTAATGTAATGTAAACAGTAGTGATGATAGTATCTGTGTGTGTGTGTGTGTATGTGTGTGTGTATGTGTGTGTGTGTATATCTGTGTGTGTGTGTGTGTGTGTATATCTGTGTGTGTGTGTGTTTTAAGATTTTTTGTTGATCGCTGTTGTACTGTGTGGCCGTATCTAAGAGTAATTATCACTGCCACCGCCACTCGCCACACCACACCACCATCACCTGGGGTTAGTAGATAAGCTGAGTTTTCATCCCCAGTACCACCACTCCACGCTGTGTTGGTCCTATACGAGAGAGAGAGAGAGAGAGAGAGAGAGAGAGAGAGAGAGAGAGAGAGAGAGAGAGAGAGAGAGATCCTAGTACCTGTGGTTGTAGCATTGTATTTTTGACGCTTGATTATATAATATGGTCGGGGGCAGCGAGAATTTACAGCCGGATAATGGAAGTTTTGCTTCTGGTTGTGTGTGTGTGTGTGTGAAGGATGTGAGCGTTTGTAGGTGCTTGAATTCAGTGATGAGGATGTATGTGTTTTTGGGGATGTGTGGCTGTTTGTGTTTGGATGTATTAATATGGGGTTAGGGAGATATGTTTGTGAATAGGCGGTTGTGTAGGTGTTTGTATAATTACATGAGCAGGTTTGTGTCTATATGGGAGTATATATTTGTGTATTGCAAGTGTGTGTGTGTGTGTGTGCTAACGCGCTTGCATATTTTCGTTTGGCCTTGCATGTCGGTGGGTGAGATAGGAATGTGTGTATGTGTTGCCCATGTGAACGTGTTTGTC